>JABUQX010122277.1:0-10000 GCA_015478945.1 Trachelipus rathkii | reverse complement strand
TATATATATATATATTGTTATATATTTATATATATATATATATATATATATATATATATGTATATATATATATATATATATATATATATATATATATATAGTATATATATAGATATATATATATATATATATATATATATATATATATATATATATATATATATATATCTTCTAAAGCTACTTATAGTAGAGGATTATATATATATATATATACATATATATTATATATATATTATTATTATATATATATATATATATATATATAGTATATATATATATATATATATTTCTCACACTCTAATCCTTTTGTCAGTAAATGGACTGTGAGTCACGCGTAGATAATAAATTTATTTTATCAGCTTTCTCTTGTGACTTAACTACAATCTTACAACTCACGACAATCCATAGATACTTTTCAAATATGTTATAAAATACCTTAATCCATAATGAGTTTATTGTTTCCAATTCGGTCTGTGAATATTATGATTTAAAAGATTCTCAACTTTCTCTTTTATTAAACTACCTGTCGATCTGGCTTTTCTCGAATTGCAATCTATTTACACTCAATGGAAGTAATTGATGCCTATATATGTAAATTTCCATCTCCTTATATAAAATAGTAATGCACTGCAAAATAACGCAGGTAAACAAGCGGAATCCATTTCATATTGCACCCAATCGATAAGTGCCAATTTGTCTTCGTTATGTCAATCTTCAAACCTTCCCAGCAATAACATTCGGAACATTATTCATTTTCTGTTGTTGTATTCTATTGTTTTCTTGCCCTTTCTTCCCATTATTTCAGAATTTATGCAGCTCTTCACTTTCACAAAACGGTAAACAGTTGTCTATCTGCCTAATCGATAGTATACAACTTCCACACCAGTCTGTGGGTTGTGATACCTTAGAGTCTGAATGTTTTTCTTTTTTTTTTATTATTTTTCATTTTTAAATAATAGCAATTAATATGATCAGTAAGTAAGGTCTATTCTATATATCTCATATTTTACTAGTATATGTGATGACTGTACTACTTTAGATTGATACCCATAAATACGTTCTATGATTGTATATATCTCCAGTTGAGCTATACGTAATAAGATTATCAAATGTTATTATATATAGTGCTGGTAGTAGAGCATATATTTACTACTACACATTCTAGTATGGATTGCACTAAGTATACAGGGCAAAATTATATTAAGTCGTGTAAATTGCTAGTTAAATGTAGTTTAGTATAGATGTCCTATTGACGTATGGATTAATAATAATATATATGAATTATATACTTTTTACATTAACATTATGTAATCATCTCTACGTGTAATCTTATACTTAAATCGTCATGTGTATAATTTTATCTAATGAATATGGAACAAAGAACTTTTTTAATTTTGTATCTATTCAAATAATATTTCCATAAAAAACTCTAATCAATACCATGTCCTTATGATGGAAAGGTTTGGTGTCATGCTTTGATATCCCTGTGAAAGTTCAGAATATATTAGAATCCTGTCTATTTATTACCGAATTATATATCACATACTAAAATCATCGAAACTCTCTTTAGATTTGACTTTAGGCTTTCATCATATTATGCCCAGGTAATTTAGTAAAAATTAATATAGTATAAAATCAATTTTTTTTAGATAATTAATATTATGATAATCATACATATATATATGTATTACTATATAATATTATATATTTATTTCAGTACATTGACGTTTTATTATAAATTATGATCATACATCTAATAATACTAACACAACAAAAACCTAAACACAACTCACTATAACACAACTCACGAATCATACTAATATCATTATATCGTGAGTAACCCCAAACAATGCGCTAAAAAATGCAACTACCAATATACTTTGGGCAAGAATACGAGCCCGCAGTCATCCTAGAATACCTCACCTATCTATGACTCATATATATATAATATACCCTATATAAAAAATATGATATAATATACAATATAAATATAAGTATATCTTATAAACTAATATACTAAAAACACTACTATATATATATATATCCCTAACTCCACCCGCAAGACATATACCTAAAGAAAAACTGAAGCAGGTTCGAACAACACGCCCATCTAAATAGAAATTGATTTATAGTTTACTTTGAGTTACCATAAAATAATAATATGGATACATGCACTAATTCCAATATATATTAAATCATATTGATGGTATACTTATATAATAAATAGTATATAGTAGAGTATGATGTAATGATGGGGGATCCTGGTGTATAATCTCTCTCTTCACTACTCGCTTTCAATATTAAACTTGCATTTAGATTACTATGTACTGTGGCACTTTATTTTGTTATTTATCGTCATCGTTCTAGATTGGCAAATTCATTGCTAAGAATGCGAAATAATGAACATATTTAAATATTAAGAACAATCGCTAAAGAAAAGATAGATATACCTTAATCATAATTTTGGAAATGAATAAAAAAACTAAACCTTTTTTAAAAGTAAGCAAATATTAAAAAATATATACCTAAACAATAATATAAAATATATAAATATTCTATTTGTAGTAATAATTATTAACCCAATAATACTAATATGTTTTATTATAGATTATATATATATAAGTTAAATAATAAATTGTTATATAATAAGAAATACTATAATAACAATAAATTAAACTTATTATTGTATATAACTATACCTTATTATTCTCCTTTCGTTTTTGTTAATACATTAATTTTATCTCGAGATTTCACGATTCCTTATGGTTCCGACCTTTACTGGTTAGGCGTTCATATCTACACTCATTCCTCCAGACAACATATCATTAATACACCGTTGTACTTAATTATTCCAGTAGTTGGTGGGCCGTTGGTATCGCCAGGATAACGTTTTCGGGGACTAAATGTAATAATCTTCCTATCCGATTTTAACCAAGATCTTTGAATTTACTAGAAGTTGGTGAGGTCATGTTCCTTTGGTAATCATTACGGACGATTTTATTCCAAATACTACCGAGTTCAACAAATGCCCATTTTATGAAGCCCGCATTAATATTTTATCGCGAATAACAACCAGGCTTTAAAATTTCGGGTATATACTGTATTTTATCCGATAATATATCTTTATATTCCAATATACAATGTTACAGTATCGCGATTATTTATTAATTGTATTATATTCTTACCTACAATATAGAGATATACAAAATAATAAAGTGTAATTTTTAGGTAACATTTTATAATCATAAACCATAATTATATAAATAGTAATAAATATTTTATAGTATTATTTAAATTATTGAGATATATTACTAGATATAATATATATACTTATATGACTACTATCAATGATAAATTGTTGTTGTAAGTTATTATAATGATATATCTAAATTTTAGCAATTATTCATATGTAGCCTTGTACTGAAACGTGATATGAGTTACCATAAATATCAGAACGCAATGAACACACTAACCCCCAACGGTTGCCCCTATAGTCTAACTCCGCCTTTTGACTATCATCCTTTTCTTCGTCCGATCATCACCCGCTTCCTTATTCCCCCTTCTTGCTCCGTTTTCTTCGTTTCCTTTTCTCGACACTTTTTGAACTTCGGGAATTCCCGTATGGCTCCTCTTTGGCAATCCCGGGCGCTTTGTGCGTCACTTCTACTCTTTAGCTTTCATAATATATGTACTGTGATCATGGACATCGCTTCTGTACTTCTCCCATGCTTTGTCCGTCTTTCACGGTGTCTTCCTTCGTCTCGTATCCCAATTGTGATAGCTTGTAACTTCGTTGTATTGCCATTATCCGATGCCATGGTTCACTCCCGATCTTCGATACTTAATAATCCTTTGTCTACTTTCTCCTATATCTATATGTGATTCATCGTTCCTGACTTTTGCTCTCTGGCCATCCTTTGCAGCCGCCTAGTAGACATAGTACCTGCGTCTAGGTCGGGATGCCCGGTGGAAAGAGTTCGAATGCCCTTCGTACTATTACTGCTGGCTCTAGTTGTTAGTCCGATTCCGAGCTTAGAAATGTTGCAGGAGAGATTTACTCTTACACGCCCTCTTCCGGAGCAAAAGCCCGGACTATTAGTTAATCAGTTCTGACATTAAAGTTGATGGACGATGGTAATAGTTTAATATTCGTGTCTCAGCGTACATCCTCCTTGTGATTCTATAAGCGTCCCTATGATATATATCTTTTCTGACCTCTTTAGCAAAAACATAATCTTAAACAACTTTTTTAAAATCTTACCCTTTTCACTAATCTTCTTTATTTCGATAACCTGTATGAGTTCCGTTGCTGAATTCTCCAACTGAAATAATGGCAATCTCTATCGGAATACCTCCTATTTTCCCTAAACTTTAAACCCTGGACGATTAACTCTGGCATTCCTCACTCCAACCCCATTTCTTCTCTCATGATGTCACCTTATGCCATTTGCTCTGTGAGTTATTACATTTGATCGGCTGTTCATGGACTCCTTTACTATAATTTATGAAGTTAGGCAAGGGCTGGTGCTATCCGCGATTTGAGCATAATTAATCATCCTGATCGTTTTTAGATCAGTGGAGTGTGCTTTCGTAGTGATCCACCTGCTAGACTCGATTCAACTATATTCTTCATATTTGTCTCGTGTGATGCTGTGTGGGCAGATGTTTACTGCTTCGCCACGAGTTGTTGTAGAGGCGTGTAGTGCTGCATCTGATGGTGCTCAAGCCTGGTGCCAAAGAAAGAAGAAGTCTCTCTCTACTGAGTCCTTCCTAGACTTTCGCCCTATAGCTCTCACTTGCTATCTAAGATCTTTTGAAACCCTTCATAACTCTCATTTCTTAGATCATCTGGAAATCTCATTCACTTCTTTACCGATGCGCCAGTACGGCTTCGGCGCTCGAGGTTCTAACTGCATATACTTCATCCTAATCTTAACTGATTTATGGTGTTTCGTCCTCAGAACTACGGGGAGACTGCGTGGCTGGCCGCTTTAAATATCCAAAGAATTTGAACTGGGTATGCACGCGTCACTGACCTTCTCCAAGCTCCCCTCCTTCTGGTTTCCTTCTTTTTACTTACTTATGTCTAGTTTTCTTTTCAAAGTCGGCTAAATATCGGCTGTTGTTCGATGTGAGGCCGACTTCTTCCTTCTCTTGTGCAATAGTGGTCTTTGATAATGTTCTGCTCTATCTCCTACTTTCATTTAATGCCTTCTCATCTACCTCTCCTTCACTTATTGACATTCGTATGCCGAGACTGACCCTTCATTCTTCAAATCATTTCAATTCTGCTCCCTCTCTTTCTTCTAGAATTACCTCTCGTCTTATCTTTCCGATTATTTTGAAATCTGGATAGAATTTCCTGGTGGGGTCATCTCAACCTTACTGTGAAATTCTAAATGTTCTTGTCGTAATCGACACGCCTACTTGCGTAGATATATTAGCTTCATTCATGCTCTACAACACCATTCTAAACATAATTTCATACTTTTGCTTTAGCCAATACGATATATTATCTTTTCTTCTATTCTTCTTCTTTTTTATTCTTAATTATTTTAATTAGATTTTCTTTTTTGGCTTTGATAATATTTTTTTATATCTAAATATAAGTCTTGGAAGGACCACCATCACAACGCTTGTTATGGTGTTCCAGTGTTTTTAGTTCTGACCAATTCACTGTGGCCTCAAAGTACTATTGAGATTCTTGTTGTTATCTGCGATTAGCTCTTAGGTCTTCCCCTCTTCTCAAGTTTTCGCTCCTAGACTTAATTTTAATTACAACAAGTACCTGCATTAACAGCACCTTGTATGCGAGTATGTGGCTACTCATATAATAATCTGGGGAGGAGTGTGGGCCGTCTGGATTCACACCGTGTAGAGTTTTGACCCGCAATGTACAGTCAGAAAGTCACAGAAAGGCCAAACTAAGGCTGTTAAGTAAAGACTGTTCTGCACTGCCAGTTCACGTGACTTCAATACTAGCTTTGCTAAGCCATGACGAATGTACCGGTGCTTTAGCGCTTTCTATAAGGTTACCGCCAGCGAGGTGGCTCTGAGGAGCTGTATCACTCGCGTATCGCACGCACCTTTTACGACACCCTCGCTACACAAAGAGTGCATGTGTCGTCGCATGAGTTTTGTGTTGATACTTGGTAACTCCAGTCTAGTTCGCTGTGATGCTTCTTCTTTCCTGCCACCTCTGATTCTGTGAATTCTCTTCCATCTTCTGTGTTTCTGATAAAATTTAATCTCTTCTCACTTAAGCCTGCTTATGTGCTCTTCTGAGTAGCTTGCGTTAATTTGATGAAAAATATCTAATGCTGAATCACCACTACTGAATATGCTTCTGCCGTGAAGTGTATTCGAGTTTGGACAACAATCGCTCCAGCTCACCTATTAGATACATAAGCCTATATATTATCATCAGTTCACTTTATAATCATTATAAAGAATACCCACTACCCCTTGGGCTCCGCCCCCCTTTGGGAGGTATTAGTAGTTAATAAATCTCACTTTGATCGGCTTACCTAACTACAATTCAGCGGTTTCCCGACCTCCACTTATAAATTCTACCCCCGTTATCACTCCCCTTAAAATACTCATTTTTAACTACCCGTAGTGCAAATGTATTATGCAAATGTAATGCTTGATGTAGCTATGTATAATTGATAAATTACCGTTTTGGTGTCCGTATGTGACAGTTTAATATCGATCCTTACTACATATATAGATTTTTATTATATTATTTATATATTATTATTAGCTGAGTTGACTATTTTAGGTCGAAGCAACATTAACCGCAAAATATCTTGATAGTAACTTGTTGCTTTATACTTTTTAGGTAGTTGAAGGGAGATGATCAATTAGAATGTCCTCCTAGAGTTTTTAGAGAATCCATTAGTAGTCAGTGTGCTTGCGGATAATCGAATCAAAGTTATTGCGTTGTACTTCAAACAATGATTATATTTAATACCGACTGATATGTGGTTATTTATCATGGATTGTGTCTTTGTGTACGTATGCCCTGTCATTCAATCGTTTGATCTTTACGTAACTGGTAAACGTCAGTAATTGATAAGAAAATGTACAAGTTCATTATAAAAATATGTAAATTAATTAAACAATTGCGACTTGACTGCAGTTTCTGGTTCATAGGCAGTAAGTTTTGACATTGTATCTTTAACACTATAAATTGTTCATGTAATAAATATGTCAATCATTGTCAGTTATTGTTAGATTAGATTTATTAGAATGTTCGGAATCTAAATTTAAATTATACGCTAATCATCCTACTTGCCACTTATGTTAGAATCGACGCAATTCTACTCTCGAGATACGCCAATAATATGTGACCAGAATACTAGTCACTAAGGTTCGACAGATCATGTCTTCAAACGCTTTTAGAAATGTGATGGAATCTTAGGTAGGAAGAGTATTGGACTAACATAGAGTATAAGTTACCATATCAATTCAAATTGGACATTTTTTTATAATAACTGGCGGTTCTAGCATACACCTGTTAGATAAGTAATGATATCTATTTGTTTAAACATTCCAGCAACCTGCATAGCAATTACCTTTGGAATTGTTTTCTCACTCTTTCTGATCACATGTCTTTCTGCAAAGAAATTAATAAAACAATAACACAAATGAGTCATTTAATCGCTATGCACGCAAATTGAAAGTAATTGCGGTACCGCTAATATGATGTATATTTTTATTAATGATATTGTAATCACTTATACTATCTTATTACTATCGTTATAATTAGTAAAACTAAGAATTACGTAAAGCATTAGAGATTTCTAATATTGATTTCATGCATGTCCCTACAATAAGAGCTGATATAAGCTTCTGATCCTATATAGAGTTTCTAGAATTTCATTTCTCAAACTCTTCCTGCGTTTATTCTATTGTTTGATATTTATGATTTGGTTTAACCATTATGCATAAGAAAATTTTTCAGGGAAACAGCATACTAGGCGTTGCCTTGATATGTGTTTTTTCTGTAGACAAATATGTGTTTGCACATCATTTAAATGGAGAGATTAGCCTTGTAATTGATTGAAAAATGAAGTACGACAGCGCAGCTACATGATGTAATTCATATGACCTTTAAATTTTCTAAAACCATGCTGTTTTGCATAAACTTAACAATATATAGATAATTAATAATTTAGTCGACTCGTAATTGAGAGAATCTATCCCTAAGTATAATGTATTATATAATAGAATCAAGTGTCTCTATCGAAAGCGTTTAGAAAATCTGTGCATTACGCGATTATGGTACCAATTTTTATGGGTATCCCCAGTCTATATTTCTATGTTTCCATATAATCCTAAATACTTTTACAGTTAATCAAACAGAAGTCTATGGTGGACTTACTTAAGTATCTTTATTAGCACTAACACATACAAGAGAAACCAGTCAATGAGTGGTTTCTATAGATTATAACACTTAATTACTCGTTCTCTCGCAGATATAATTCCCAAGTTAAATCTTTGACTCACAAAGTGTCCACCGAATGTTATTGGGTATATTCACTTGCTACAATTATCAACTT
This sequence comes from Trachelipus rathkii, assembly GCA_015478945.1. Lineage (NCBI taxonomy): Eukaryota > Metazoa > Arthropoda > Malacostraca > Isopoda > Trachelipodidae > Trachelipus > Trachelipus rathkii. The sequence goes on along the minus strand of JABUQX010122277.1, from coordinate 1,436 downwards.
TTGAAAAGAGCCCGTAAATGCTTAAAGATCATTTTAATATGTAGAACGTATACAACCTTGGTATGCATGTTTTACGTCCATTAATATTTCAAGTTGTACATCCTAAGCCATATTGATTTGAACCATTCTTAGATTTATTAGAAAAAGCAATTAATTTAAAGTAATTATCTCAGAATAGAATACCCATGTACAATTATTACTGTCATGCTATTTAAATACTCTTATACTTGTAATAACGCTAAAATCTTCTTTCAGACAAAAAGCAAAGTGATTTTGCCACAGTTATATAAGGTTACACATGATGTTTAAGACAGATCGAGATGTTTATAAGATATGTACCCTGGTGTTTTTGTCCGATTCTATCTAAATTATGTGAATGCTCAATGTAATATATGTTCTGCTTTAACACATTGTCACATACCATACTTCTCATATTATGTAACTATATTTCACTTTATATGTTTAATAAAATGTTCTTTGTCAATCCTCCTACATCTAACACCTGTACAAGTCAGTGTAGTGCTTTTTTGTGATGCTTAATACATCTTCACATACGTAACTCCCTTATGCTTTTTGCTCATAGTTCTATTTTAGTCATTTTGCCGTACCAATTATTGTTGAAAGTCATATTTTCTGGCCTCAGTAAAGATTTTATCTATGTAAATAAAAGCTATATTCTTGCTCAAATATTTCCCAAATATAGATTAATAATTACACGAACTTCACCTCTGACACGAGTTCCAATAGCGTATTAACTTGTGCGGTAGTTCTTGCCTAGTGTGTTTATTCTGCTCTGAAGAATTTCTTGGCTGTCCTAGCGATCTCTTTCCGGTAAAGATAAGAACATTTGTTAATAACAAATTGCATAAATAAAGTAGTAATATATGTTATTATATAAGATATAATATAGTAACAATAAGGACCTGATGGATTATAATATTGACCTTGCGGACAGTTTGAGTAAGAAAGAAAGATGAGCATAGTTTTTCTTGGTTTTAAAATGATGCGCTCTGAACTATTTCTATTGATTATTTTCAGAAATTAATTCCCCTGGAACTTTCTAGCGTCACTACACCGAGTGAAGTAATGACAATCCCGACTGATCAAATCTAAGCGCGCTTTTACCTCTCGCTTTTATATCACAGCTCATCTATGATGAAATTTGGTGGTTGGTTATGCTGCTTCGGGGGGTTCGTCAAAGAATTTCCAGTCTCATTGGACATGTTATCCCATTATGCTGCCGACGTCCCAAAATCTCGTAACAATTATCCTGACTTGGTGAGTCAATTCCTAGTGATCAAACGCATTATTTTTCCTTTGAGAAAGGCCCGGCTAAAGCCATTCGACGCGTTTCTATAATATGACTGTGTTTCATAATCAAATCAATAGTACTTTGCCAGTGCTAGACACCCATCTAATCTCTCTTCTCCCTCTAA
>JABUQX010122276.1:15000-17500 GCA_015478945.1 Trachelipus rathkii | reverse complement strand
AAAGAGTGTGTGGATAAACCACACGAAACGTGACCTAATCTTCTCCTCTTATATAATTTTGGAAGGTTAGCATAAATAAAAAATGATTTATGCGCTGCTGCACGGTCAGAGGTTGGCATAAGTTGCCACCGTGGCTTTATTTATGGACATGGAAAGAAACAATTTCGGTTGGCACTCCTGGCACTGGTTTTTATTTTCTCTTTCTTACATAAAAGTCAATATGTCATTGAAATATCACCTGCTCTACAACATTAAGGACACTCATTTATCTTCGGCCTTTCTTAAGAAGCTTAATATTTGGAATATATTATTGGAACTTTGTGGTAATTAAACGGTCTGCTTCTTTCATTTAGAAGAAAACAAAAGCTGTGGTGACAGTAATATATATATATATATATATATATATATATATATATATATATATAATATTATATATATATATATATAATATATTTATATATATTATATATAATATATATATATATATATATAATATATATAATATATATATATATAATATTATATATATATCAGGGCTGGGAGTTCGTAAAATAAATTTTCGACTCGACTCCGGACTTCCGATCCTTAAATTCAAAATTTGGATTTTCGACTCCGACTCCGACTCCACTTAAACAAAAAATTTCGACTCCGACTCGACTCCGACTCCAGGCAGACAAATTCAAAATCGACTTCGACTCAGATTAGTGTTTACAGAGTTACAGTAAAACATTTTTTGGTTTCAACAATTATTTTTTCGTTTTGAGAATAAAATCACATACAATCGTCAAATAAATCTAATCCAAATTGCTATACGGTAAAGTATCGTAAAGACATAAAGATGCAGGCTCAACACATGACAAACAAAATTATTCAGTTTCGGAAACAAATGTATAACGTAATTATAATAAAAATATTTTTATTTTTATTATAAAACAGCAATTATAAAATTTATGAGAAACTTTTAGTTTCAATAATATAATAATAATAATAATGAAGAATAAAATATAATAATAATAATAATTAATAATAATAATAATAATATAATAATAATAATAATAATAATAATAATAATAATAATAATAATAATTAATAATAATAATAATATAATAATAATAATAAATAAATAACAAATAAAAGAATCGCTTATGAAATAAAAACAAAAAAGAATTTCTGATAAAATTAAAAGAACTGGATTTTATAATTTAGGAATATGTAAATATATGATTGGCCCTAAAAATACACAAAAACTCAGAAAAATCACCTTGAGACCTTATAACTATGTGCGGAAACGCGTTTACACACGAAAATTGGCCAATATCTTAACAGCATTACCGACCATATCTTAATAAATCTTCATATTTAATTCAAATAATGAAACATTAGGTAAAATTATCAAACTTAAAACTTGAAGCCACTTAATATATTCGCCTCTCACTTGATGTAGAATCTTTGTTCATAAATGTACCGGTTCTTGATACGATTGACAATAATTAACGAAGTGTATCACTCAAATAATCTACCCCCACCAGATATATCAGAACAACGTATGAGAACCTTTTATTAATTTGTTGTACTCAAACACCTTTTAAATTTAAAGAAAACATATTATCTACAAACTGATGGAGTGCCGATGGCTCACCACTTGACCTACATTTGCTGACTTTATTATGTCCAACCTGGAAAACAAAATCCTCGTGAAACAAACACTTTAACCCGTTTTACATAAGGTATGTCCGACGTCACCTCACTATTTTAGGAACATAGATAGATCATATACATCAGTTATCAAGTAGATTCAAGAGTTTTGTCATGCTTAAATCACATATGAAACTTAGGTTAATAATTGCATCTATTTTTGACATCAAAATCAAATGTTAATGCTGACGGCTATTATTCTACAGGCATACATGGTCTGTATATGAACTATGGATCCTATTCACCGACTTACAAAGAATTTATCATAAAAATTTTAGTTTACAGAGCATACAACCTATTGTTCAACTTGAAAAACTTTGATGAAGAAATTTGCCGCATTAAGTAAAATTTAATTAACTGTGATCATCCACAATATTCAGTTGAAAATTTAATTAATAAAACCCTTACAAAATTATATAATAAAGAAAGTAAAAATAATCAGAAAAATTCGATAAATTTCTTCTTCAAAACTTCCAATGCTATTTGTCAATAAGGAAGAGAAGTGCCTTCGTAATATTTTGAATTCTCACCTCAAAACTAAAGACACATCAAAAATTAAAGTCAGACTATACCATAAGTCCAAACAACTGTCATCTTCCTTTAGCATAAGAGATGCTTTGCCCGACAACCATCACGTTGTGTACCAATTTAACTGCCCTGAGTTAGACTGTACGTCGACATATATTGGTTACACGAAAAATAGATTGTCGGACAGGGCATATCAACATCTCTACAGTCCCAGCAAAATCTTTGAACATTTCAATACGGCACATGGTCAATCAACTATTAGTAATATTTCTAAACA
>JABUQX010122276.1:0-2500 GCA_015478945.1 Trachelipus rathkii | reverse complement strand
GGGACCAACTCAAATGCACCGCACCAACCTCTTTCTCGAACCTCCAACCTTAATGAAAGAGATTTTACAATGGATTATACACTTTTTGCAGGTAGTATGAAATTCAAATATGGGAACGTTGTGCTTTTAGAAACATCAATTTTTCTGCTGAGAGTCTGTTCCTCTTTTCATCATATATTAGCCCAGCATTGCTAAATACTCTCTCACTTGGAACACTAGTTAGAGGACAGGCCAAATGTTTCGTTGCAAGTTTAATTAACAGTGGGTAAACATTTTGTTTAACTTTCACCAATGATAGATTCATCATTTGCATCTAGTCGGTTTTTCTTGCGTGATAGTTTCAATCATTTGCACTGCATCTGTTGGTAATGCGCTTGTTTCTTCATCACTGCTGGACTGCAGAAATTCCTACAGTGAATCTGTTAATGATTTACTTCTAGGTGTTGGTTCTGTTGATTTCGTTTTTTCCTTTTAATGGGTAGCGAATTAATGACTGCTCAGATTGAAGCTTTTCAACTGCGACACAAACTGACGATTTAACTTGTTCTAATGTTGTGTTACAAAAAACTTGCCTTTATAACTGGGATCTAAGTAAGTTGCAATAGCATAAAGCTTCTTTAGCGTTGAGATTAATGGTATTACATCGGAGACAGAAGCTGTAGAGGCGCTGATATTTTGGCATCCCTAATCTCATGTGACTTTGTTGACTCAAATTATTATGAACTTCATGCTGAGATCATGAGTCATCATTACACAGTTGAGTCGAGTTCATGTCTTTCATTTAAAGTTTCGTTCAGATTCATCTTAAGTATTTTTATTATAATTTTTTTTATCAAATCTCAACAAATATCCGCGCAACATCCGCAGAGCAAAGCTCGGATGCGGATCTTTAATAATGTGTGGATGCTCCGCGGATGCGGATGCGAATGTTACCTGCATCACTAATATATATATGGCCAAATAAGCAGGCAATGATTTCTTTCGTACTTTTTTCTAAATTTCTGACACCTTTGCAATACAATTTTATTTAAGCTAATAGTGTGAGGCTTTTGCTCTTGCGTTCGAATTTTGGGGTCATGTTAATTTTTTCTTACGATCTTTGGAGAAGTTTTATTAATAATTAAAAAGTTAAATTTACCAGATAAAAAAGAAAAAAACTTATTAAATATATATTTGGTGTGAAGCTCAATAAATATTTAGTTCTTTACTTTTTATTTTTTTTTATTTTAAGTTTTTTTAACAATTTTATTTAGTCATTTAAGATTTATTTTAAACAATTTTATTTAGTCAATTAAGAAGATTACGATAAAATTCCCCCCCCCCCCCCCTCTCTCTCTCTCTCTCTCTCTCTCTCTCTCTCTCTGATATATACAAGAAAAACGTAAGGATTTATTAACATGAACCGCTTTTATTTATTTATTATTATTATTATTATTATTATTATTATTATTATTATTATTATTATTATTATTATTATTATTATTATTATTATTATTATTATTATTATTATTATATTATTATTATTATTATTTAATATAAATTTGATTTTTTTTCTAAGTTCTTTTATTTTTTTCTTGTTTATTTCATTAAGTATTTTAGTTTTTGGGAGTATTTTTATTTTAAAAAAATCCTGCCTTGGACCCTCGAGCGAAGATAGAGGGGCATCCTGCGAAGCAGGAGATGGGGGATGATATAGAGAGGGGGGGGGGAGACGAAGCCAACCGAGAGGGGGGGGTAAGGAGGGGGGGGGGGGAGCCGAAGGGCCTACCCTGGATGAAAAATACAATATTTATAAAAATATCAAAATATCTAAATTTATATATATATATATATATATATATTATATATATATTATTATATTATATATTTATATATATAATATATACAAGAATATATATATATATATATATATATATATATATATATATATATAATATAATATATATATATATATATATATATATAATATATTATATATATATATATATATATATTAATATAATATATAATATATATATATTATATATATATATATATTATATATATATATATAAAACACTTATAACATTTTCCTCTCACACGCTCAATTGTTTACATTTAGTTCTAAAAAAAAAACCTCGTCCGTGAATAGGTTAATTCGTAGAAGAATAAATGGCTTGGCACGAGTACTAAGAACCCGCAATCAACACTTTGAGTGATCTTTTGTCAATAAATGCAAGTAGATGCTTTAATTTTGTCCGGAATTTAATAAAAATATATATATATATATTATATATATATATATATATATATATATAATATATATATATATAACTTAATTATATTATATATATATATATATATATATAATATATATATATATATATATATATAATATATATACATTATCTATATTCTATATCTATATATATATATATATATATAGTATTATATAATAATAATATATTATATATATATATATATATAATATATATATATATATATATATATATATATATAT
>JABUQX010122275.1:27500-50023 GCA_015478945.1 Trachelipus rathkii | reverse complement strand
CCGAAATCTCTTCTGCGCCACACACACCAACAACCCAATCATAGGGCAGTGTCCTGAGCGTAATTCTTTTCGCCGAATATAGTTTCAATTGGTGCTAGTTCGATTCCCATCCCGACCCTCGGATGCGGTACCTCCATCTTATGTTGCGATCTTTCCCCTGTAAAGTTCACTGGGGCAATTCTTCCTTGTATGGTGCATCAAACTTCAGCTCGCGCATCGATCCAGGGCTCCTGGTGTTCTTGCCCGTGGTTTTAACATTCTCCGCTTCGGCACTTAACTTACAGGTCGTGCGTTTTCCGGAAAACCCCGTCGCATAGGTCGCTTACAATCGCTTTCTATTTTACTCCTCTATGGCTCCCCTATCTCCCTCACATTACTTGCCTCAAATCGCTAGTTGCTGCCGTTCCTTGGATCTCTTACGGCACCTAACCTCCAAGACTTGGGGTGTGGACAGATAAACCATGCCCACCTTTACGTCATGGACGAGACTATGGTGTTCATATGTTTATGCAGACCTTCCGCGTCCTACATCCCGTCTGCCATGACCCTATTCAGACACGAAGGTTCTTGAATCTAGCCAAGGGAAGCATTCGTTCTCATCACCCGAAGGCGATAAAGCCTGCCACAGATAGGACAGCATGGTGAATGGCCCCCTGTATCCCTGCTGAAGGACAGCGAGCCACATTGTCTCACTATTTTCTCGCGTATTCAGGCTCTTCTCATTCCCCTTTGGCACCTCTATCTAGAGCGCGCCATCACGTACCTTTCTCACTTGCCTTTTCGCTAGGTGTACTTACGCATTCTTCATCGCTGTGTAGATTAAGAGAAGCGACTCCCGTAGCAAACAAGAGCGAGTCAATTGACACCTATCTAATCAATGTATACCCACCCACATATCTCCCCAGAGAAAAAAGGTTTGCTCTTTACCTCCTCGCATTTGCACCAAGCCAATTGTGATAGGAACTCTGAAACTCAATAAGTTTCAATAGTTTTCTAATATGCGCGGCCATGCATGATCCTTGACTGTTTGCTATAACATTGCATGTCGAATTATTGTACTTAACCATTATGTGTCTTCTCCGTTGGGAACTGCGACATATCTCTTTGCTGTTTTGGGTAAAGTCTTTTGCGTCTCTGTAAATATACCGAGAATACAACTTCAAAACTGTATAGTAATAACACCTATAGTCTTCACGCATCTACTTTGGCATTCGCCGCGATGGTCTTATTCTCTCGATAATAGGGAGAAAAATCTCAAGGAACATTGGTAAAAGATAAGTGGAGAACCTGTGTTTCCTTGTCTCTGTATGCAAACATGACATTCGCCTCTTCGCTAGCTATCACATCTCCTACGGGATCCAATCACTCGCAGCTTATTTATCTTCAACACTCGTTATAATTCTCATCTACCTCAGAGGATATATTAAGTTTTACATGAGCGTGATCTAAGTATTAGGTATGCCAGAGCACAAGGATTGCTTGATCAAGTCTATGAATGAGTAGAATCGCTGTATACTATTTCTTACTGACCCTTTTTCCGCACAGCTGATGACTAATAGACAGGCGTAAAGTCCGTCTATATGTCCATCTATTTTCTTATGACTCTTTATCACATATAAGAGCTGCAAGATCATTGTATATCAATGATTTGGAGATGACTCTATATCTTATCCTCCCCGAATACTCATGATTTATGCCTTGTAGGCTGCAGAACTAACGCATACCCAGCGCTTGATATTAGTAGATCTCAACTGTATCTTATACCCTCCCGATGTATAACAACCACTATATTTCTCCGTCATTCATTCGAGTACCTCTGAACCAAAATATCTTTCCCTATAATCTTTAAAACATCACATAAAGGACCAGAAATTACAGAGTATGCAAAATCTCATGGAGTTCTATAGCGCTAGTTAGGTTAGTCGAGAAGAGTAGCAAGATCACTCTATCAGTTAAAGTATGAATGCGTGAATCTCTTTTTGTTTATCGTGAGATTTCCTCCTATGCTCATGATACAGGTTAGAGCGCCATTCACGTCTGCGTACAATAGAGATTCTCGTTCCGATGCTCTATTGTGCAACAAAAGACAAAAACATAGAGCAACATAGCAGTTTTCATGTTATCACAGTGCACCAATACTTCCCCGACTGTCATCCTAGGCCATTTCCCTGCTGCAGTAATTTGTCCACACAGATAACATGAGGGGTTCACACTTTAGGACAAAGACTACGAGTTTGGGCGGCGAGAGATGCCTTTCGTGGCGCGAAACTCACGGAACGTCAAGCCACGTCACTTCGACTTGGTTAAGTTATGCGCCGAAGCCTATGTAGGAAATTGTCTTTTATGGAATATCTAGTTATTAGTGATTACAGATTATGGCATCTAGCTCAGATATAGTTTACATAGTATTTTGTATAGCAATTATTTGTCCAAAGATAACCCTATCTGTATGTTCTCTCTAAAGCAGTACAGGTTTGAATGTATCACTTGACAATCATGTAAAATGTAGAGACCCGCTTCGTGGCTATCAAGAGATGTGTTATTGAAAGACCTACCACTACTCTGGCTATTGCACTACATTCTTTTGTTATTATCCTTAGAGTAATTCCGTGCTGTCAGGTTAAATTGTATCAAACTCTTAGATCAGTCGTTCAATCGTGACTTTCTGTTTCTGAGTTACTTGGAAATGTTATGTCGTTGAGGGCGACCCATGTATGCTACAACCATCAGTTACACGTACGGATATATGTTTCGAGTGCATATTGGCTTATCACATATCTTTTTTATAGTCGTCCCTCCTCCATTGCGGTGTACTTCAAGATCCTTTATCCCTTACCAGCATAAAAACTATGCAATGTTTCCTTTTACAGGAATACGTTGAACTTCTTCCAATAATCATTATTTCTTGCGAATGATCACAATCACTCTGTATTGAGCATGTGCTGTCAGACTATTATCGGGTTAGGATAAAAGAGTCGTTGAAAGAGTATTCTTCGGAAAGATATTAGCCACTGATTAATCACATTCTCTGTGCCAATTAGTACTAGGCCTACAACGCCAAATTATTTCTTCCACTGCCTCACTTTACGTAGATTACGAACGGGTATTATCAATACCTAATCGCAAATACAATTAATAGCATAACGCTGATGTATTAACTATACTGTTACAGCATTGCCACACGGCTGCCTGTCATGAAAGAGATACCTATATCGCATGTTCTAGTTTCTCCTAGGCTCAACGTAAAGAAGGCGCTCTAGCTAAATCCCAGAGATCAGTTCTGTTAATTAATAAAGCCAGAAATCAGCATGTAAGGACACTTAAAATTTGATCGAAAGACTATGCTCTATACGGGCAAGACTTTGCGCAATATTGTTTTCTGTGAGTGCAAATGACTCAAAAACGATCGCGAATAAAAAATATAATATTATTTCAAATGTGTATTCTAATACCAAAGAGAGTTCGGTCAGACAATCTGGCGGCAAAATTCTTTCCGGATTCCTGATTCCGTTATTCCGATATCCTGAGTGACAACCAGCCGATCTCACTGCTCGCATCCTCCGATAAATCGTCCCAATCACTAATAATATATATATCTAATTAACTAATAATATTTTTACTTTGAGTTTTGATCTAGTACACAGGACCCGACCCCAGCAGCCCCCAAAGCACGCTATCGCAATGTATACCCTCAAGCAATATCCAACTTATCACAGGAGAAGTCCTCCTAGCAGACGTATAGCATGAGATAACGAAATACAATAGTCGTGAGAGGTGGCTAAGATCTTATTAAGATAGGAAATCGTGTTTAGTATTCAGAACGAAGTCTAAAGTAGAGATGTGCCACTCGAACATACTGAGGATTACAGAAGAGGAATGAGGGTTGCTATCCACAGGACGTAATGGCTAGGACAGGAACAGGTATCGTGATGGCAAAATCCATGGTATATTATATCTTGCTGCATTACTTCTGAAATGTGTGTAGACACGAGTGATACTCGTAAAAGATCAAAGGCGGCAACTCTTAAGCAAGCGCAAACCACGCGGCACAGTATAATGGTACCTATCTTATTCTGTGTTCATGAGAGAAAATAACATCTAATAGCTGGAAATATGGTATTGTTCCACTGCCGGTCATAATGGTATAGTCGATAAGTTTCTATATACAAAAAAAGTAAAAAGACAAAAAATGAAATATCTCAATATTTGTTAAAAATAAGAGAAAAAAATGACTGAATAGCTGAAAACACAATAGGTTACATATTTTGTCACAGTAAAAAAAGTTTGTAAAAGAAATATTACAACTACCTCATTTATTAGCGAGAGAGAGAGTGTCGAGATGCTAAAACCTAACTTTGATAACATAGGAGAGTAAGATACACATCTCTTATTTTTACTCTTAATATTTATTGCTACATTAGTAAAATATTCGAGGCACGTGAAGTAAACACAAGATAACTGAAGAGAAAAGATAAATAATAGACAAGTGTTAAGTTTTAGATAATCCATAATGTTGACATCCACACTGGTATATTTAAGTCTATATAAATAAACATTTACTTGAAACATACCTTGGCTGTATGCGATACAAGAGATAAGCACAAGCTAAAATGAGTGTATAGATAAAAATTTAAGATGGTCAACTAATACTATTTTGATAAATAGTCTATGGACTGATTTTCGTTTTTACACAGCAACTTGTTTAAAACTTATTCCATCACATACGAGCCTTATGTTCAGATGCCTTCTTATACTGAACATTATCTGACATAACCAGCATCGCTTGGGCCAAAGCTTGTTCTCTACAAAAACTTATGTTTTTTAAAGTTTTTCCTCTCTTCATTAGTTTCCAATACCAGTTTGCCTTGGCACCTCCACTTGAGCATCTCTCTTCTTTCTCGTAGCTTCTTCAACATTTACTTCACCATTCAGATATTTATTTTCCATTGTTGTGATAGTCAAGTTGTTTACTTTTTGTTTTCCTCTCAGCAATTATTATTTGTTCTTGATTCATCCTTGTACAGCTTATCTTCAGTCTCCTATTTTTATTTACTCCTTTCATCTATCCAAGTTACAGCATATGTATTAGTTATTATATCGCTATATACGTCCCATGGAAATGAGCTCTTATTCTTAGTAGAAAATATTATATAGTTAAATGAGTTGTATATCATACATTTTAAGAGCACCTTTAACAGTGATTAACAGCATTTAAAAGTTCTCTCTTGACATAGATGACTAGGTACTCTATGTAAGAGTTCTGCCTATGATGGGTAAAATGCTCTTCCACATCGGCAATTACCATGCGACTAGTGAAGCTTTTACTATATCTTTCAACTGTGATTGTATAATACACTGGACTGTTTACTATAATTGGATCGGTTATTTAAAAATTATCTTGAGACTCATTATACAGGATCTATGGATTTATTTTTTCGGACTCTGTAGTCGTTTTCGACAATTTATATAGGCTTAGACTTACCTACTATCTAAGTAATTGTCTGTGATGGCGATCTAACCATGGCGAGTTGACCCTAACAAATCTCCAACCATATATTTGAACACTTTTCTTGGACAATCGTCCATTCTACGGCTAGAACATTGTGAGCAGGAATATTTGTTCCCCAGAGAGAGCTCCTATAGACACAAGTTATATGATTATGTCTAAGCTAACATTGATCTTATAACAGATTCTAGAATAATGATTTTTTGTGCTTGCAATGGATCAGAAAAATACATTTCCATATTTCACTAAAACATTTATTCCAAGTTTTCATTATCCTCATCAGACAAACTCATATTACGGTTCAGAGTCGCTCAGTATAGCTCTATACGGTATTACTAGACGTGTGAGGAAGCCACGTTTTTCAATATCCCATCACAGGTAACTAATAGTGGAGGAAGAGTAAGCATTGAGTCTCCCAAACCTACTATGCGCAACGACAAAAGCTGATGTTATATATTTTTACATAAAACAATAAAAAAGCCTATTAAAAACATGAAAAAATTAAATATGAGACATGCCAAATACAAAGAGTCTGTGCGGCAAATAACGTGTAAAATATTACGTACACCGAGCTACCAATCTCTTCATTGTTAATTTGTTAAATTTGAATACACAGTACCACCTCTCAATAAATAAGGCGATGAGATGTGGAGTTCATTTAGTATCGAGTCTTAGTAGAGTTCTTTTTGTCCCATGCCATCGTTATATTATTCTTCCGACCCTTGAACTATTCCCTGTTAAGCAAGATAGTTTGAATTGCCGCCATTGTTGTACTTGTACTAACGTATTGGCAGTTTATTTGTTTTTATATGATTTATTCCCATAATACAAATTACTTCTTGTAAAGACTAAATTTACTATTTAGGGAATAATAAACAAACCAAAATGATCAACTAAACGAGATAATCAGAGAGCAGATCCTGATGGCTCCCAACACCAACACCCAAAGACTATGATAGCGATCGTCTCCGTGCTCTCAGTATAATCTCATCTCCGTTACGAGTGGCTCTCTATGATAGATAGCAAGTGCGGAAAGCACTCCTGCGGTGCTGTCTGCTTCAATGCGTCAGCACTAGAACAATGAAAAAGATAAGTAGGCTGTGCACAGCAGCGGTTGTATGCAAAATATTACGAAGCCCAAGACTTTATACACCCATTACTATGCGGGACCCGTAGCTCGCCGGGCTCAGTAGGGTTAGGCAGAGCGAATCTCCCGATCCCCCTTAAATATTAATCTGCCAGTTCGGTACGACTAAGAGTGTCAGATCACGAGAACCGTCTTTTGACTGTGAGCTCTCACGCGTCTGACGGGGACAGAAGTGCACATCTACTGTGGCTATCCGACAGGAGATACCGCATATGCTCAGTTAGGACAACGCTTGAACGAATAGTCAGACACGGAGATTCATGAAGCGTACATAGTGGGGAGACTACCAAAAGTGATGGAGTATCAAGGAAGATGAGTTGAGTGGTGAGTCTAGTAGTAATAGAAAAATATAATGAGACGAGAAACAAACTGGGAAAGGGCGGGGAATAAGATAAAGAAGCATATGTCATCTGTAAAATAGTGATTGAAGAAAGAGTAACTTTACGACAAATAAAATTCACTCAATACACAACTACAGAAAACAGGTGAAGTCTACAGATCTGCTAAGCGTCATAATAGATCGAATAGATAAAAAGAATGACACTTGACGCTATTATAGAATTAATAAATGGAGATTGTAGCTAATATAGATACTGATACCATTTAGTATATTAATAATGAGAATATAGATACGTGGACAGATCTTCAAAGTGGACATGTGCAACATAAATTCAATAGTAACAGAGAGTGATTATCTGATCAATAATATAATAAGTAATTAATTAATGAATATTAAATAGAGTACTCTTAAAAAAATATTCTTATCTTTTTCAGTTACATGAGGCAGCTCATCCATAGCGACACAACAGTCATGCGAGCCTATACACGTCTCAGAATACGCGAGAAACATGAACCAGAGGCGTAAGTCACACTAAGACACCAAATCACTGAGAGAAATCGCCGTCATTAATTATAAGGTTTCTCTGAGTAGAGGTAGTGTCTTTACAGACACTCATCTCCTAGTTGCGAAGAGCACCACTCTGCACTTTCTAATCGAGAGGATCAAGAGATCCGTGCCTAGCCGAGTAATGGACTAGACAATAGATATGGGCAAAACCGAGGCTACAAGATGATGAGCGTCGGAAGGAGTAGAAATGTGCCATTTCGCAACCGCACGAAACACATGAGAGATACTCGCTAAGTCGGAGACGGCGCAACTTCTGAGCCGTGGCACCACGATCGACAAGGACCGGGTTACCCTCACCACTCTCTGCTACTATAGATGAAAACTCCAACCTCATGAGTGAAGAAGTTACGGTTAAGCTGTGCCCACGTCGCAATCCGATCCAGCGATCCGGAACCTCTCTCATAAATGGCAATCTGTCTCCTGCAAAGAAGCCTTACCTGCGACCTATAGGCCAATGTAAGGGGCTTGAACCGTGCTGGAACACGAGAGAACTTGGAGATGCCGACCGATTATCCTCACCATAGCCAATCCCATCCATTGTCCAGACAATTATATATGGATGACTACCCGGCGTGACGAGACTGGAGGATATAACAATACTCAGAAGAAACTAGGGGAAACTGGATTTCCCCAGTCTGTCGAAGGCAGAGACAGGTTAATTGGTCTATCAATGTGGGCATTACAGTTGTTCTGCAAGCATTGTCCGAGTCTCCCTGTATCCTCTCCGTTCCGTTTCCCCTGGAGACAACCAACATGCGAGACAGGTGATCCAAACAGAATGTAAACAGAGGCCCAGTCCCCGCGTGCAGCGACGCAATCTGAGCAGAGGCGAGCGCTCTTGGAACTAGTTGAGAGAAGCCACACAGTGGGTGTTTCTAGATCATTCCCCGCGAGCTGCGAGAGTGCAAGACGCCCTTTAAAGGCAACTGTTCGTTGAGGAAAAGGTCTGGGGTGAGAGTATAGCAGTGCGCGCTGTTAGTCTCTACCTCTGCAGCCGAAGGGAGAGGAAGGCCCGACATCCACCTCATGAATAGTGCTTGCCCATTTGAGCTCACTTGCAACGAGCACCTATCGTTCGACGAGTATCAAAATCCTCGTAATACTCGAAAGCGTGCTTGCAGATGTATGATCCTGAGTAGAGTCAGGTGTAGACTGCGCGACAACACACCTAGCCAACGAACCTCCCACTTCCATCACATCCTCTGTCTCGGAGAGCCTTCAGTGTAGGCATGGCAGTGACGAGCACCTTGCATGCATAACCTCTTCCCGCCATGGATGATCACAATAAACAGTTATCCTCACAGCAGTCCGTCGGGACGATGTATCGAGGCGAGATCTTCGATTAACGATACTGTACCTCAATAGCCACACACACACCGGTGAGTCTCTATCGACCCAAATACCACGTTGGATAGGTTGCTATCCACCCCGCCCGTATCTGCTTTAGAGGGATATCCGTATACTGCATGAACGACCAAAAACCTACCCCTCGGGGACTGGAGGGGGTAGGATCGAGGAGGGTGAACGAACGATGGAAGATACAATCCCAGTAACAAACGGCCAGTCGAAGTAAGAGGAGTGTAGTGAGAGGACGCGGCATTCATACAAGGACAAGCCAGAGGATAAAGGAACCTGAATGCGGAGGAAAAAAGGAGCACATGAGCTGTTCTCTCCGCAGAAACAAGGGCATCACCCCTCGCCGGTTCCACCTCCAGGCTCACCTTCGGGGGAAGATCTAAAAGCGCCAGTCGCAATCCGTAGGCCTTCGTTCTGAAGTGGGTCAAGAAGACGGAGGTAAATGACTGGAAAGTGTGCCCATAAATAGCACAACCATAGTCCAGTTAGCCCCGACCAGCATGATGTAAAGATGGAGCATGCTCTTTCCGTCCGCACCCTAAGTCTTAGAGGTGAGGTGCCGCAAAAGATCCACGAACGACGGCAGCTAGTCCTTGAGATGAGTAATATGTAGGAACCGGCTACGTAAGGCGCTGCATGCGGGAGCAGGCAGAACCCATAGGAATCTCACAGTAGACCTCCAAGCGCAGTCGGGCCGAGCAACCATAAAAGGGTCAAAAGATAGGAAGCGAACGCACCCGAAATGCCAACGAGATTTTCTCTGAACAAACATGGCCTTGTTTTCACGTAGAGAAACGTTGAAACCTACGCGTTACTCTTACCACCATGCGAAAACCCGTGTCACATGGCCAGCTGAAGCTGACGCGCCATTTACAAGGAAGCCATAGCCTGCCAGTAACATTAAGCGCAAGATCCATCCGACAGTAGACGAGCAGCGGACATGGTGGAATGGCAAGCCAGCTACTCCGCCATGAACTCATTCAAAAGCAACACAGCTCAATCACCACTGTCCCTGAGGCACCCTTTCATTTCAGGTGGCAAAACGCCCGCAGACAGTGTGGCACCGCACACGAACCCGAAAACGACCGATCGATCATCAGCGCGACACAAGGAAAAGGGAGTTGCCCCCAAGACCCAAACGTATGAAGGTTGCAAAACCCACTCCTCCATGGGCTATAAATGCCTTTGTCAAGATCCGAAGAACAAACGGGCCAGCAGTCATGTTATGGTGACCGAAAGCAAAATCTGCTGCACGTTATGTCGCGTGATCCAAGACAAGAATACGAGGATGAAATAATATAAAAAAAGAAATAACTAATAATTAAATAATCAATAATAATAATAAATTTAATAGATCAAATGTAATGAATACATAATAATAATAATAACTATTAATAATAAGAAGAGGATTAAACAAAAAACAAAAATTTAATAAAAAAATAAAAAGTGCTTTCGCAGGAGCACAAGAGTGTGGTCTGCCCCCATTCTCGACGACAATGACGCCACCTCTCGTAGGGCGAAAATTATAATAATGAATATAAATATAATAGATAATCTAATAATATAGAGGTGGGCGCATTCGCCATTGCGACACTGACCAAAAAATAATGGTGATATGACATGGAATTGTCCCAAAATTAATAGTCAGCTATAAAACATTTCAAATCAAATATAAACATTTATAATAATATTATATATATATACTATTCATACCTATTTTTCATTACAGGATATTACATCTTATAGTATACTACATCTTATTGCATATATTATCATACATTATATAACTATATATATACACTCTAGTATATAAGATTATCAAATCTATATATTATAAACACATTCTTATATCCTATATATACTGTATATGTATAATATAATAGAGGAATTATTATCGACACACTTGGCTATTTTTGCATCAGATACTCTAGCAGGCGACACTGAAAAATGCGTTATTATTCTTGTACCATTTAATCAGCATTGGAAGTTCCTTCAGCCAAAGCTATCGTCTCACCTCTCGCCTACACACGCACTATTTGCGCCCTACGTATCTCATTTCTGTCCGTCACAACACAGCAGTAGGATCGGCATTGTTTACAACAAGGTTTCTGATTTCATGTCAGATTGTAACATTATTTTGATATTACAAGATAATGTCAAGCTTGATTCATGCTACTTTAATCACGATATCTCGCTTATTCTACCGTAAAAATTGTATTGTTTCCGCGATATCTCCATTCTGTCAAATGTAAGACCGCTTGACGGGTAAGTTTTATGAGTCTAGACATTCCGAATCTTGTCCGTACTTCTTCTATAGTCATCAAGCATTTATCTCAATTATCGATATTTATACAGAATTACCATTTGAAATAGCAAACTAGATCACGCTACATATTCCCGAACGATTGCGCATACCATCAACTGCCACTGCGACTCAAGCTCCAGCCGCGATGATCCCAGTGCCGCTCCTCCCACGTAGCCATGCGAACTCGACAGCCGACTAGAGTGCCTTCTACTCTATAGTACGCGAGTTAATTCGCCGAACACATACTTGCCGACTGTAACCTCTACACACAAATCAATACGTATAGCTGCGCCTCACTGCCATCACCTCTTTAGCGCGCAGGAGCCGAATAATAATAATTTTTTGACCATTGTGGGGCCTCGTCAGATGCACACTGTCTCCTGACTTCATCACAGCTCACAACTGTCCACATGCGGGCTGGCCGTATAAGACCATGTGAAGTAAACTGTATCTCACGACAACGACCACACACAAGTGGATCACAGCTCCTCCCACATCCCACAATCTCACCTCTGACAGCAACGAAAATAGAAACAGGTCTGATATTTTACGGTTAGATCTTCTTATATCAAGACTGAACTTTATCTCCTGCAAACTAACTCGGAGACATCTGCGCAAAAATATCAGATACGTAGATCACTCGTACGACTGAATTGAAGAGACTTCTGGACTAAAGATAGGCTGTACGGCGCAATGAGCTGAACATGCGACGGGTCCTGGCACTAAGTGGAAGCACATCAGGGCGCACAACCGAAAACCATGCTCTAAGGGGTCCGCAGCGACGTCAACTACTGGGTCCCTAATGCACTCCAGGCTACCAAAACTACTCCATCACAAAAGCTACCTAACCACCTAATGAACATCGCTAGCTGCTATAAAGGACAACTTGTGAGACGAGCAAAAAACAGGCAGTCGCTGTATGAGATCTCCCTGCTGCTAATCTTGACAATACGATATGCATGGGTCAGCCACACTTGGTTGACTATTGCCGAACCCATACGCTGATAACGCGCCAATCGACCAGACGAGGCCACACCTCCTCAAGAGGACGTCCTTTAGCGCATACCTCAGCGCCGAAATGAAGACTACCGCTCTCAAATGACGGGCTTGACGCCTCCCGTAGTGCCTTCTGCATGGTCGCCGACAATGCATCGCCCTCCATAGCCCATCCAACGGCACCATTCGCTTCTGACACTCCAAATCTCCTCCCCATGATATTAGCGACAAATACCGCCTATGTATCCCTCTCATCTGTGCTCTCCGCCAATGCCGCGCGCCATCTCGAAACATACTTACTTGCAAGCCAGGAAATCGGGGCCCATCTCCCACCGCGAATTCATCCGAGGGGGACAGCTTCGTGTGAAGAGCTTGGCACTTAAGACCCCACACTGTGTTAGCCGCCCTCCCCTGCCCATCCACTAATTCGGACCGCCGTTTCATCCATTGTCCAAGGAGAACACCCCCAATGGAAGGAAACCCAACAAATAAAATCGAATATCTGTTTAAAATGTCACCAACAAACAGAGAGACTTTTGAATGGCAGAAAAAAAATAAGGTTTTCGGTTCGAAATTATTATTAGCAACGCCTGGAGAACGCTCCTAGAATCGGAAAAGATTGGCATCATACCCCCAAGTGCATGGTGACTGATTCTGTTCACCGCCATGGAAACCGCTATCAGTTCAGCCGAAAAAACAGACGAAAACGGTGGAAGGGTGTGGGATACAAGTGATGTCCGGAAACACGGCCGAAGCCTTCACCCCTTCATCCGTCTTGTGGAACCATCGGTGCAAAACCGCTTATAATGAAGTAGCTTATGGGACCCCCCCCATGGGAACAGAAAGGAATCCCTCAACTGGACCGAGTGTGCCACAGACTTTGTCAAAGACCTAGTTCCCATTGCAAGAGAGCAGGGAGGCTGAAAAACTCACTTTCAATGGGGGGAGAGGTTGAAATCATGCGTGCATGAACGCTGCTTGCATGAGAGAAGGTATAAAAAGCGAACAGATGAAGTAAAAACGTCGGCTTAACCCCATATAAGAAGGGTTCGTATGGCCGCGCTCTAGAATAGAGCAAGGCCGATTTATGAGATCAGGAGCCTGAAATACGCGAGAACACAATTTAGTGAGCCACATGTGCTGGTTCTCCGCGGATAGGGCATCACCCAATGCTTCCATCATGTAGGCTTTCCCCGCGAGAAGAAACGAAATTTCTCCCTTGGCTCAAGAACCTTCCCGTCTGGAATAGGGTCAAGGAACGATGTAGACCGGAAAAGTTCTGCAAAATATGAACAAACCATAAGTCTAGTTTCATGACACGTAAAGGTGGGAGCATGGTTATATCTGTCCAACACCCCAAGTCTTGGAGGTGAGGTTCCGTAAGATGATCACAAGGGACAACGGCAGCAATACTCAAGAACCTCACCGTCGACTCCACATAGATAGGGGAGCCATAGAGGAGTAATATAGGAAGCGTATTGTAAGCATCCTTATGCGACGGCGTTCCGGAAAAAGCAGAAGACTTAGTTTATCGAAGCGGAGAGAATGTAAAAACCACGGAGAACAGCCAGGGAGACTATGTCGATGGCGAGCTGAAGTTGATGCACCATACAAGGAAGAATTGCCCCAGTGATTTACAGGGAAAGATCGTCAACATAGATGGAGTAACGCATCGAGGTCGGGATGGAATCGACTACACCATTGAAACATATTGCGAAAAGCAATACGCTCAGGACACTGCCCTGCGGCACCCTTTCGTTCAGGACAAAACTTTTCGACAGTTTGATACCACAACGGACTTGAAACGAACAATCCTACATTAATAACTGAAGGAAGAGGGGGAGTTGCCTCCTAAGGTCCAAGGAATGAAGGCTCCGCAATACCCCCTTTCCTCCACGTGCAATCGTACGCCTTTTCAAGGTCAAAGAAAACGGCCAAGGACATTTTGTTGGAAGCAAATGCCTCACGAAAGTCGTTAGCTATCATCACCCCAAACGTAAAACGCGGAAGAGATCCTGAGTAGAAAACTATTCGGGGTCGCGATCTAACACACATGAATAAACATCGACACTTCAAAATAACGCGCGATTAGAAGCGTTGCTATCCATCTCACACATCGCGTCTACGAACAACACTCACATAGACAGCAACCAATCTCTCCCATGAGGACTTGCAGTTTGCAGTCAACGAAATAGGCGATGTTATCGGAAAGAAGTCGAGATACCTTCCCCAGTATGGAAATGGGGCAAATACTGGCCAGTAGACCAGACAGGAGGGAAAACCCCCTCCACATTTTCTATCAAATATGCCGAGAAGGATGAACATGCCGGAGCATCTGGAAGGGAATGCCTTCAGGGCAAAACGCTCCATCTTTGCAAGGTTTTAGGGCGCCCTTGAACTCTGCTCTGGTGAATAGTGTGCTGTATGGAAGGTCTTATCCAGGTGGAAGAGAAAAATCCGGAATCTCCACCCTCAGGCTGTTAGAACGAAAAGGTTCAGGATACCAAGAGTCGCTGGAGCAGGATGCGAAGTGATAACTCGACTCGTCCGCTACCACCCCGGGAGAAGAGATGACTTCAGAGGTTTGCGGGCCGAAAACGAGGATGATTGGTGGATCTGCAAGGTGTTTTCGTAAAATTTTTCGCACCATTTTATGGAACGATGACACAGGCGTAGAAGAATAAACAGTGGAAGCGTAGTTGCGAAAATATTGTTTCCGCGTACTGTGATTAATACGCCGGGAGCGGGCTGCCGAAGCTTTAAACAGAAACAAGTTGGAAGATGTGCGAGTTTAACTAAAAGAGCAGTGGTAGATGGTCGGGGCTCTACTACCACTTATTTCTCCCTAGGAATACTTATGCATGCCTCGGACCAAGTCGGGATCGCCATAAACGACCTTGTATCCTTCCGTGAAACTGCTATGAATCGAGGGTACATGGAATTTAGAGGAATAAAATGGCTAGGAGAAGAGGAGGCGATGGATGGCAATTTAGAAAGGGTAAATTGATCTGCTTGTTGTGGCTGAAACTAAGAATAGTGAAGACGAATGGTGTGCGGTTAAATGTTGTGTGCTGGATGGAGAACTGAGGAGAGAGAGTTTTGCGATTCTATGAATGACCTGACCCCTATTACACAGAGCTATGGTGGATTTTTGTTTGTGTGAGAAGTACTAAATTCTAATGATATATTCAAGATTTTAGGTAAAAGTATTGTAACATACGAAACCATCGTCGTGATGTTAGGAGAGTGAGGCTTTCTGGGATAATCTGAATCAAAAAAGGTTTATAACAGGTTAATTAATTGTGCTTGGCAATTTCTGAATGTTTGGATATGTGATCGAAAGAGAAATGATATAAGAAGGTAATCGATTTCTGTGAGGAGGGCTATGTGCATAAGAATACATCTTAAAGAACAAAAATATCATAAATATATACGAGACTTCGTGCGTAGGTAGAGATGGTACGAAGTGAAAAGTATGATATTGATTGGATGCAAGAAGGGTTGAAAGTAGGTTTGAGTTAGATCTATGAGAGGATTGGGTATGGTAATATCAGATCTATCATGTGGTATATGTAAGATTTTTTATTAATGCTGAAAAAGGAAATTAAAAGAAATAATAAGTGAACAATTATTTAGAAAAAGTAGTGAGAGCACTTGCAAAAAAATCCTTACCTTATATACGGTATTATACTGCTTCTCCAACCCTTGTAACTAAACACTCCATAAAACCTTTGTACACAACTCCAAATCCATTCAATTCACATCTCGCCTCCATCTTTGATCATTTTACTAGTAATCCTATCTATGCTTGCAGATTTACCATCCTCAACTTTCTCATCTACCCCATTACCTCTCCTTACGAATACCTCATCCAAAAAATACGTCCTATTCCTTCTTGCACCATCAAACCCACACACATTCACTATTATCTCTTCATTACTACCATATGTTATGCTGATTTTCGAAGTGTTTCCTCCACTCTCTCCTCACATTCATTATTCTATAAAGATTCCTTCATTATTCTATAAAGATTCCTTCATTATTCTATGAAGATTCCTATTCATTATTCTATGAAGATCCTCTTACTATCCATAACCTATTCATTATTCTATGAAGATTCCTATTCATTATTCATGAATTCCTATTCATTAGAATTCTATGAAGATTCCTTATTCATTAATTCTATGAAATTCCAATTCATTATCTATGAAGATTCATATTTAAATTATTCTATGAAGATCCTATTCATCTATTCTATTGAAGATTCATAGCACATAAAAGAATAAGTGAGAGGAGAGGATTCTATGAGATTCCTTATTCTTGAAATTATAATGGGCTGTAAAATATATCGAATTATGGACTAAGCCTGTACAGCGGAGCTGTTCTACAAGGGTCCTATTCATTATTCTATGAAGATTCCTATTCATTATTCTATGAAGATTCCTATTCATTATTCTATGAAGATTCCTATTCATTATTCTATGAAGATTCATATTCATTATTCTATGAAGATTCCTATTCATTATTCTATGAAGATTCCAACGTTCATTATTCTATGAAGATTCATGAATTTATGTATTCTGATGAAGATTCCAAGTTCATTATTTCTATGAAGATTCATATTTATTATTCTATGAAGATTCCAATTCATTATTCTAATGAGATTCCCCTTATTCTCGAGAGCACCTTGCCTATTCATTATTCTATGAAGATTCCTATCATTATTTCATTAGAATTCACCTATCATTATTCTTATGAAGTTTCGTATATTATCTTTATTGAAGATTCCTATTCATTATACTATGAAGATTCTTCTTAAGTTACAAAATAACCATACATATTCATTATTCTAAGAGAAAAGTTCCACACAAAATACTCTCATCTTAACCTTTGCACACCTCACTTCCGAAAAGCTTCCTATTCACTTGCACGGTCTCCGTATGGTCTTTTAAAACATACGTTAATTTCCTCCTACGGTATGGCAAACTTATAGTCTTCCTTTTTTCCTCCTTCCATAATTTCATATCTAATTCCTAATCATTGACTTCTAGGCCCATTCAACCACGCCTATTTTTAACTTTTAATCCGCTTTGGCATTACCTACTTTCTAATATCCATCACTCACTGTGACATCTCTACTCTAACCTACTTTGGTCAAAAAGAAGCAAGAATACTTCATATAAAGAAAATATCAAAACTACTAACAAAGGCTACTTCAAATTTGGCGTCCAGAATTATGCTCCGTTTAATCTTGTTTAATCACATTCGAACTTGATTACTTGCAAGCGATCTTAAAATGCTTTTTTTGATTATCGAGCTTATCTAAGATATAGAGGATACAACTGAAGAGAAAATAATTTACTAATTCCAACAATTATAAATGATGTAGAACTAACAACATAGTTTACCAGATAACCTAATTAACGTAATTTATTAAGATACAATATCCTTCTTTTGCAAGTATCATGACAAGATAGGAATTGTAATTTTTGCCATGACCACAATTCGGCTAATGGATGTTTATTGTTCAAGTACACAAAAAAAAGAGCATGAAAAAAAAAACGTAAATTTACTCTAAGTTATTTGCTCGTTAGAGATTTCAATTCAACAATTGACTAAATTACTAAATTTCAAACTAAGATTTCAAGAGAACTGATTCCATTTGCTTCATATGAAATCATCCAAAGCATTTTCACCTATATCTAAATATAACCACAAAGATAGAATGATATTATATCAAAAGGCCTTATTATGTTAAATCCAAAAAAATTCATATACATAAATATACCTAATAAAAATTTATTAAAAAATAAAAAATATACTTGTGGACTAATTATCGCCAACTCTACTTTAAATTCTTTTATCACTCAATCTATCCTTGCACTTAAGCACCAAAGGAAATTTCTGACGTTTCTAAAAGTTCAAGCCAAATGAAAAGATTCTACCTTCATGCTCTGATTCGAAATGAACGTGTCCTATTAAAATCTTTGTCTTTTAATTTTACTTCAACAATGAAGACACATTTACTCATCAAACCCTAATAATTTGCAATAAGGAATTTAGCATTTATAATAAAATAATTTATTTTTTTATAGAAATAGAGTGTCAACGAATTGTTTACGGGCAGCCAGGTCACTACACCACTTGAAGCGAGTGACCAAAATATCTGGGCGAAATGGCGTATCTCTAGATCTTTATGAGTCAATACACACAATTCTGATGCGAGTAAAAACTATGGCGTGCTATGATATTGTATCTCATAACTAACAAATTTAGCCTTTAGCAGAAAAGAAAAATCATTAGGATAATAATAAACATAATAAATAAAAATAATAATAACTAATCAATCAATGACATGAAACATGAAATACAGATACATAATTAATAATCAATAATCTAATATAATAATAATGTAAAATCAATAATAATAAGTATATAATAATAAAAGTATACTTCGAAAATCTCTGGCACTACATCTATTCTAACACAGTAATCATAAGAGAAATACCGAAACCATTTAAAAATAGGGCAAGGTGATAGGAAATTGTTGTGAGTCTTTCTCTGATATGGTGCAAGAAATCAATGGTTATTCGAGGGAATGCAAACCGATGAATCTCATTAAATGAGGAAGCAACGAGTAGAATAGTGAAATATGTTGTCAAGATTTAGAAACAGAAGCTCTCTGCGTAGCAAAAAAAGAATCGGAAAATTATCTTAGCAGCCTTGACCTTTCTACTAGAGCAACTCTAACTCGGCGTGAAGACTGAACAAGAACGGAGCGAGATGCGTTGTATTTCGATTCTGTATTTGAATGAGGTTGCTAATAAAGCGTTTATGGAGCGTTATGTTTTAAAAATGGTCTAATAGTTCCAAGGATGCGAGGAGAGCTCTGTAAATGAGCTATCCCTCCTATATCACAAACAGGGAAGGGACGATAGAGGAGGAACTGGTAGAAACTTCATTATAGCGGGAATAAGTTACTCTGAGTCGTTGCTAGAATAGAGAAGTAGCTGCAGTAATGGTCGATAAAGAGTCTGCGATCGTTCAGGTGACTGGAAGGACTGCAGGTTGTCTGAAGACACAAGGTGCTGTTCTAGATGTAGTGGATACATTCTCGAGGAGTTGATCTGCGGATCAAGATCTTTTACAAATTGGAAACAGTCACCTCACATATGCAATGAAAAATGACACGAGAAAGACAGCACCTGGCCTCAATAACAATTGCTTTATTTACGGATCTCATGCTATATACTGCTATATAATATACTTAATCAGCTACCAACACGCACAATATAGTAGTTTAATAAGCGAGAAATGCTCGATGCATGTTATTGAATCATCAGTACTATGGGACAGATGTAGGACTTTTATCTTGTAATGAAGAAAATCAAAAATGATAGGTCTCTATGCATAGCAATAGAGATGTAGCTGAGAATAACATGGTCGATCCAAAAGTAACTTCGTTATAGCTCATTAACAAACGCTGAGACTAGAGAACAGGTCGCTGTTCAAGCTCTAGATCCTCCCTCGGACGTTATTCCATTGCTCTGTATCACTATCTGGCTAGGTCGTTATGAAGAATTTAGATCCGTGTGTGAGTGCAGGAAATTGTGTGAGACCCATGATATGGAGCAATGCGAGATGCTATGTGGAGCAGTGCGCTATCCACTTATAATCGACGGTAAGCAAATATTTTGTCCTGTGACAGTCAACACATCTTTAGAACGAAGCGAGCCTTGAGAACAGACTTAAGATATAATAAGTATCTGGCAAGAGAATAAGTAAAGACGGACCCTGAAAGCCTAAACGTAAAGATAGAGTACAGGTTTGGTTGCGTGAGAGGTTGAGACTAGCCATTCAGTGATAATTTAATATGGTTACAGCTGAGCAGCATAGCGAACGAAGATGGTCTGAGTTTCAAATAATTTGTGGTCATAGGTTTTGCTTATCTTAAATGTACATTTTTTAAGCCTCAAATCCGCGAATTACGAATCTGATTGCAAGGTAGTAGGAAAGTTGCTGTGAATCTCAGCTAGGAAGCTGGCTGTAACTCGGCCCAAATTCCAAAATACCCGGTTCGGGAATGCGATAAAAATAAGAAACTAATCTGAGTTGCGCTAGTCTTGCATGGCAAGATCACTGTCATTACATGTGTTATTGTATAGTAGCGAACTCCAGTCTGCTAATAAGAAAGTATTACACATTCTTAATTCCTATTGTTCAGGATGAGAAGACAACTATAAGAATACACGGCCACGTGCCTTATGCTAATTTAACCCTAAATTAACAATTTAAACGCAAAACCTCATCACACTCATCCCTCTATATATCATATTTTAAAAACTTTTGAGCAAGAATCATAAAAATTGAGAATGAACAATAGAGAGTTCAAATAACACTATTCGAAATGGCGATAAGGGATACATTCCATTCGACATGATGCATAATACGATAATGAAAAATAGTGAACAAGTAAATTTGTAATGTGGTTTGGTCAAGCGAGTAAAGTAAAAATTGCAATTAATATCTATTAAAAAATGAATGAGTACACGGTTGCTAAGCGGAGTATAGTGACGTGAGTGTGTTGGAACCGCACTGCTGGCTGGGAAGACCTAACGCAAATATGTGATTAAAAGTGGATACGATGAGTCAAAAAAGACGTCAAGCAATACCGTCTTAAATATGCGGTAAAAATTGCGCAAGGAAAGAAAGGTGCATGTAAGAGAAAATGCGGATAGCCTACTATAAAGGTGTTTAAGGGATTATATCTTGATGATGGTACCACTTGCCAGGGATGAACCCTCTACATTCTTGAAAAAAGTACGAGCCACTACCATAGGTTGGATACCACCACCGCTCTCACTTAAAAACAGGTCCCATTGAAGCTCTATGGATGTTATTGATTGCCGGACGACGTCTAGCGTAATTAATGCGATACAAGAGGAAATACCTTATATAAGGTAAGTTAGAGTGGCCTTATCCATTTCATGATTTGTCATGTTCTTCTACAACTTTCTTTTCCGGCGGTACTTGTAGCGCACCTTACTCCCAATCTTGGGAACAATAATTATAGATATATATTGAAAGAAAAAGACGGACAAAGTAAACATATTAGAAAAAGAAAGAAGAAAGAAAGAAAGAGGCAAGAAAGCAAGAAAAAAATAATAATAATAATAATAATAATAATTTCATAATAATAATAATAATTAAATATAATAATAATTAATAATAATAATAATAATAATAATAATAAAATAATAATAATAATTCATAAAAATAATTTGCTGTAGGGAAAATATATAGCTACAGGTTTATTTTATTTTGTTTAGTTTATTGAGTGTTTAGGATGATATATGCTGGTATTTTGGTTGGAAGAATTAGTGATAGCGCCACGTGATTATTAACATGAAGGAAACTGATATAGAGCACACACGTACAATTAAGAGATTCTACTATAAAAAAAGTCTCTATCTAAAAGAGCGAGATAATACCTATTTTAAACAAGCAAATACCTAATAAAATTGCAATACCTATCAAAAAATCAATGGACCAAATTTTTAGTGGATTGAGTCAAGTAAAGGAATAGATCTAAACGCTATTAGTAAGAAAGAGCAAACGTGAGTTTTCAGAGCAAGAAGAAAGGTGCATAACAGGAGTGAATAGCAGGGTTTTGTGAGGAGGTATGGCTGTGGGCTTTGCCCAAGGATGAACTCCTCATTGACAATATACAACAGTGAGGGTGCATAGCAGTCTCGTGAAACCTCTAGGGTGGACTTCTGACTGGAGATGAGTTTCGTGCACCGTCAAGGATATAGAGACAGTGAAGTGAACTTTACTTTCGACTTATTTCCAGTCGTAAAAGCTATTTGGCTTACTATTCTGTTTCAGTGTATGGTACGCACCTGACCAACAATCTGGGTTACGCACCTGACCTAGATCTGGGCATAGAAGGTAGATGATAATAATAATAATAAAATAATAAAATAATTCCTAATTTGAATTTATAGTATAACAAAAATAATACCACACCTTTACATCTTGAGTACTGGACATCTTCACAGTCATCGCTGAATTATCAAGTTTTATGATCTTATTATTGACCTGATCTTCTTCTACCTCAAATTCAATATTTGGTTCTCTCAATTTTGATTTAAAGGTTGACTTACGATCTGATTCTTCATTTTTCAGGCTTTCTTTTAAAGCGGTTTTTGTTTCAATGTGAGGAAAATTCTAAAATAAAATCAAAGGATTTCACATAAGCTTATTGTGATAAAAATATAAAATATAACCAAAAATTTTGACAACA
>JABUQX010122275.1:17500-22500 GCA_015478945.1 Trachelipus rathkii | reverse complement strand
TCACCACCACAATGCCAATCATCCGCATATTTTATCAATAGGTAGGGCACCTCCCACTCTCTTCCATTCTCCATCATTCTAAACCATCCCCTGCCACCACACCTCTAATTCTCATACCCAATCCATATTACGATTGCCAAGGAGACATAACACAATTAACACATCCCTGCCTCACTCCGCTACTTAATATTAAACCAATCACTTATTTGTAACACGCTTCCCATCGTTCATACTACTTTTGATTTCCATTCAGGAAGCGACCACCAACACCATATATCACTAAAATCTGCCATAGCTTCCCTATTAATCCTATCATACTCCTGTTGCAAATCCATAAAACCTAAAACAATTGTATTCTTCTTCTCCCTCATTTTCCAACAAATTGTTTTAATGTTAAAGATGTTGATCCACACTCCTCACCATTCCTAAACGCACATTTGCTCTTCACCAATCAGTCCTATCAGTCACTCGACGCGCTCTTCGACCAAAAAATACCAGCATAATATCTTCCCTACAACTCATAAAACTAAATTTTCCCTATAATTCTACAGTTACCCTTATCTCCCTTACCCTTATAAAGGGTACTATTACTGCTCTCTTCAAATCCCTCGGAACTATACCTCCATAAACGCTTTGTTAAACAAATTCCAAATCCAATCAATCACATCTCTGCTCGGCTCTTGGTCATCTCACAGTAATTTCATCTAGCCTGTATATATGAGGGAGGATTCAACTTTCTTACTCTTTGATAGAGTGGGGTCCCAGCTTGCAGTAATGGGGTCATCCCGGATCCATCTTATCCTTCGGGACCATTCAAACCCACAGCCATTCACTGTCACTCTTCATTACTACCAATTTATACAGATTTTCGAAGCTGTTCCTCGACACTCCCCTCACCATCTTGTTCATCAGCTTACGGAAAGCACGATCCCTACTCATTATTCAAAGCAGATTCCCGCTTATTTCTTGCTTCTCATTCTTAACCTTTCCTTCCAGAAGAGCTTCCTTTTCCCTTTGTAAGTCCCCATTCATCCTGCCTTCCAAACTTGTTCATTTTATCTCTTTTTTTCTCACCTATGCACCTTTATATTTCTTTTTTTTCTCCTTATATAATTCCCAACATCTTTCTTTGTATATATATCATATATATATTATATATATATATATATATAATATATATACTATAGTATATATATATATTATATATATATATATATATATATATATATATATATATATATATATATATATATATATATATTATAATATATATATTATATATTGAGTTTCAAAGAAACAACTCCCAGTTAAGGGTTTTCGCCTTTCATTGTTTCCAGCCATCTTCTTCTTCTGGACCGAAACTCTTAACCCTAGTAGCACTCTAGAAACCATTGCTCAGAGCAATGGTACTCCGACGCCAGTCCTCGACGTTGAGTTAAAAACTCTTCAGTTAGGGTTTTCGTCCTTCATGTAGAACTAGCATCTCTTCCCATCATGCCTCAAAAACTCTTCCCCAGAGCTCTCAAGAGGATTCGTGCTACTAGGCGTGTCAAATAATGAGAGAAGTCGTGAGGGAGAGAGGGAGCAACAATGACTGAAATTAGTAAATTTAACTAACAATTATGTTAAGGCATATGCATATATATTATTATATATATTATATTATAAATATATATTATAATTATACGAATATATATAATATATATATATATATAGATATAATATATATATATATATATATATATATATATATAATATTATATATATTATATATATATATATATTATACCGATATATATATATATATATATATATAGTATATATATATATAATATATATATATAATATTATATATATATAATAATATATATATATTAATATATATAATATAATATATATAATATATAATATAATTATATAATAATATCTATATATATAAAGTAATATATATATAATAATATATATATATATAATATAACTATATATATAATATATATATATATTAATATATATATATATATATTAACCTAATTGTAATTACTCATTAGTCATTGCTGCTGTTCTCCTCCTCCTCCTCCCTCCCCTCCTCCTCCTCCTCCTCCTAATCCTCCTTCTACTCCCTCTGGCACAGGCACTTCAAATTCAAGAAGTGCATATTTCAATTCACAAACACCAGCTTCTCAAAGCTCTCATCAGTCAGGGATGACCTCCTAGAGCCTGAGAACATTAGAGCCAAACCTGAACATCGTCTCACAGCCGCCGAAGACGGGGACAGGAGTATGTACTTCATAAAGAGGTTCCAACCAGGCTTCTCTGGCCGCTTGTGGGGGGAACAGGTTCACGACAGAGGGTGTGGGGTTCCTCTTCACCTTTCAGTTTTTCCAAATCCAAAGGGCCTTGTTCAACTCCTTCCTCAGCGTGGTCGGAGGGGAGCAGAGGTCTGGTTTGTCATTTCCCCTTCATTGTTATTGGAAAGGGGTCGTTTTCCACCTGCTCCTGCTCGATGGCTAGGTAGGGCACCATCGTTTCGATACCTCGGTTTATTTGTACCAAATTGATCAGTGACCTAGCGATAGTTCATTGTTTATTCAAGACCTCACTGATAACCCTTCTTACCTGATGACTCCTTCAAGCTCTCCTCATTCAAGAACTCCACAACCGGAAGTTTTGGAATATGGGGATGGAAAGGTTGAGGGATCAATCAGCATGTCCATTTCACAAACAAGTGCTCTAAGCCTCCCCTGAAGCACCTTGAATTAGTAGAAGATCATATATTATATAATATTACTATATAATAAATTTATAGTATATACAAAGGTAAATATATATATATATATATATATATAATTATATTATAATAATTATAATATATTAGTATATATATATATGTTCATATATATATATATAATATATATAATATAATAATTAATATAATATATATATTAATTATATATATATATATATATATATATATATTATATTGAGGTATGCAAAAAACAAAAATTTAAGGGCCTGTATTAGAAAATCAAAGGCAAAAAGAACTTTTTTTAATAATGACACAATAATGACAGAAAATGACAATTATTTCGTTTCAATTCATAAAAAAAATTTTAGTTCCCACAAAAGTTGACAATGAAAAAATTCTGAAACGTAAGTACATTCTATCACAATCAAAATTATATTAGTTTTTGCAAAAGCTTCAGATTCAAAATTTATCTGTTTTTTCGCATTTCCGGTACAGTTCTTCCATTAATTTCACCTCTCGTTTGGCACAAATATCTCGTCACATGTGATATAATCACAAGGATTCTGTCAACATCTCCATAGTTTGAGTACCAAACAAAGCATCTCATGCGCGAGCAATTTTAATTCAGAAAAATTTCCATCCATTCAATTTCTGTGAATTGTTCTGCGTTGAACATTTGGTTAAGGAAACCAGGCTCCTGCCATCCATTTGAGATGTAAAAAAGTTTGTACTGTGTTGTGCTCTTGTTTCCAGTTGTGTGAAATTCTCATTTTATGCAAGGAGAAGTACGAAATAAGAAGCACTGAATTCCATCTGCATTGTGAAGAAAGGACGACGGTTAATTTTCCTCCAATTATTACCGGATAGGTTACGCACTAGTTTTTCTTTAAGAAATGGATAATCGTCTACATAACTTATACAGAAATCTAAAATCATCTCGCCAACCTGAATTTTTGAATAATTTATCATTTCACTCCTGGTTGATGTATAAAGGACTGCTGATGGGAAGACATTCGTTAATTTGTTTTACCACTCTTCCGTCCTCGAATTCATAGTGAGAGTGAATGTAGGTTTTAGATAGAAAGAAATGGAATTTAAAGAAGTCTAATCCACATGCCTTTTTAAAATTATATCAAGAATATGATGCTGGCAGCCAAATGTACTGTGGCTGAAAAATCAGAAAATCAAATCCTCATCTAGTTCGTGACCATTTCGGTTTTAATTTGAACAATTCCATTAAACGTCGTCCCAGATTTACTTCTTTTGTTTGTCATATACGATCATTTTTGAAAGTTCTTACCATTGTATCAAATTGGATTCACAACTTTGCTCGTTGCAAATTTAAAAATATCCTGTGATAAATAACATTCACATTTTACATATATAACTTAATTTTCAATCCTCTGAGTTACCACTTGATACTCGTTATTTGCAATTCGCTTACCGTCAAAATGAAGGCAGAAATATTTCTCTTCTTGCAAAATAGATTTATTTTACGCTTTGCATCTTCGCCACTTTATAAACAGCTCGCCAAACAACCTGACTGTGATTGGTGTTGAACACTGGATTTCCATCTTCCGGCTAGAACGGAGCAACAGCTTATACTTGAAAAGAGATTTTACTGAAATGGATTTCTGTCACCAACTTTAGCCTGCATTGTGATTGGTTAAACGTTTTGACACGTTTTCTTTATTGTCACAAGTCATTTAATAAATATAATTAATATAACATTAATAAATAATCAGGAGCGATTTTATAAGGATCTACTTTTTAACTTGATACAGAATACAGCACCGTACATATAGATCTCGTGACACACACTGATACTGAAACGGGTTGGTGCGGGAATTTTATTTTAGAGCCACCTTAATAATATTAAAGTTTTTAGTTTAATCAGGTCACAAAGTCATCATTTGCGATAACAGGAGAATTACAAATTTTGAAATTTTTTTTTAGTCATAACCCTATATATATATATATAAATATAGATATATATTATATATATATATATAGATATATTATAATATATTATATATAATATATTATAATATATTATAATTATTAAATTATTATTTATTTAATAATAATATATAATAATATATATATATACTAATATATATATATAATTATTATATTATATATATATAAAACCAAAAATGTCCAAATTTATGAAATTATTTCTGTGTCAAATATTTTGTACATATCTAAGACTAATACATGCCTAATATTGTACATCGTTTTTTTAAAATTTAAG
>JABUQX010122275.1:0-15000 GCA_015478945.1 Trachelipus rathkii | reverse complement strand
ATATATATTAATTAATATATTAATATATATATACTGTATATAATATATTAATATATTATATATTAATATTATTAATATTATTAATTAAATATTAATATATATAATATTATATATATATATATAATATATTATTATATATATATATATATATATATTATATTAATTAATTAATATATATATATATATTATATATTATATTATATATATATATTATATATTAATATATATATATATATATTATATTATAATATATTAACTACATTATATTTATCATCTGTAGACAAGGCTTATTTATGAGGATTAAATCATACGAATCGTGGTTAGATATAGTTTTGTAATTCCTTATTTCTATCTTCTTTATCACAGTGTAATTAAATATTATATTTATATAATAATTTAATTCATATTTTATATAATATTATTACATATATCCAAATAACTACTTCGTACTATTTTTATATTACTACCATTAAATTATAATAAAAGCCGTATATATAAATATTACAAATAATACTTATCCAAATTTAGATGAAATTGTGGAGGCCGACAACGCTATAAATTCTTTACAAGTATAAAAGTATAAAATAATAAGGAAAAAGTATCTATATATATATAGTATTCATGCTATGTAATAAACACATATTATTTTCTGTAAATCAATCATTAGGCATCATATGTACATTTTATTATATTAGTCTATATAGATATATTATTACAATATCGATATGATACTCTAAATATTAAAAATATTATATCTATAACATTACCAAAGTGAACTTACTCCAAATCTGACTAAATTTATATTGTCAGGCAATAGGAGAATACAATAACCTCTTTAGCATTTAGTATTGACTTTCACAAGAAATTGTGCACAGACTCCTATCTGTTATAGATTTAAAACTTTCAATAAACAGTCTATAACTGAGAAACTCATCAATAATTATAAAATTCTGAGTTACTTTTTTCTAAAGCCATCCTGAGGTACAATGCTGTCTTCTAAGATGAGTTTCTACAATAGTACGACAGAGTAATTAGGTTACTAAATTAAGTGGAATTCTAAGAGAAGTTATCATAAGACCAAAAACTCTCTCAAATAAATATTAATCTATAATCTTACATTCAGTGAAAGAGAGTATAACACTGCTTCACCTCAACTGACCAAGAGGTATATGAATGTTTCAGGGAATGTCCGATAGACCTCTCAAATTAATTTGTGTGCCCGAGACAGTGGATTTATAATGCCGTAGAAAGTAACGCATTTGACATAATTATATGACTTGTAAATAGATATGGCCACGTAAGATCCTTATCTACTGTGTGTATATAAGCTCCCTTACTTATACTTTTAAACTCTAAATGGGTACTTTATATAATTATAATATAATTAATCTTTTATTAATTATATTTGTTGGTCAATCAATAATGTACTAATACTAACAATATATCACCAAGTTTATCTCATTATTATAATATCTTATCATGCCTGTGAAGATTTGATAGAAAATAAATTTTGCAAAGATGATTAGTATGTAGAATTGATTAAAGTGTATGCATGATTTAGTATGTAAATGTATTTGGTTCAGTCTCGTAATCAGAAATTGTTATCTGATTATAAAAGTGAAATGATGGTAATTTAGAGTAAGTTATATTAATAAATAAAAGGAATGATGCATTTTATTATATTTATATTTAAATTTATTATAAATATATTATTATACTTATTATATTTTATATAATTCGTACAAAAAATATAATAAATATTTCTAATGATATATATAAACTTTTTTATATATTAAAACGATTGATGCCAAAAAGTAACATCACGACAATCCTACCACGCTAGTGATGTATTCCTGAAATTATCTCAAAGAATCCGCATCACGAGACCGCTTTGTAATGCATTATAACGGACTTGATTTGCTCGATAGAGAAGCAGAAATTTTACAATATGTGTTCTATAGTGATGAAAGATTCGAATGCAAATAGTAACTGTTAACTTTGATTTGAAAATATTACTTAATGTTCTGAATCTGTTTGCTATCAAAAAATATATAATTATGAATATATGTGAAATTTATCTATTATCTAATAGTGGTATTTAAGAATAAGCATTCGGAACTCCTCTAAACCACGGCTTTAGTATTTATAATAAGTATCTTCAAACATCTGATTAAGGTTTACACAAAAACATATACATATACTACGAACCTATTTATAGATATACTATCAGTATAGCTCAACACTACACTCAGTACAGATGACTGAGCGAAACTCAACAAATACGTTTATAGTGGTATTCTTAAATATTTACAAATAGAATTCTTGCATATGTATAGCCGCACCAATGTGGAGCACGTAATAATTCTAGAAAAAGTGTTAACATCATATACTTCTCGAACTAAACATAATATTACAACTGAAGATAGGAATACGAAGACCATATCAATAACTATAACTTCACATTACTTAAGCTAAATTGTAGATAGTTCTGCATTTCGGAGAGGAGACAGAAAACTCACAAATACATAAGTTATACCAAAATTGAAATAACATGTGAAAGACGATAACATCTCAACCTGTGCTGCTCTGTCTTTCTCACCACTAAACTTTAGACATGTGAAAATGAACCAATTTAACTCACTCAAATAAGTGATATAAATCAGAACTAGTGGATCAAAGTATAAAACCATACAAAGTATATCCAACCAAAAGTTCGAAAACTTAAATTAATTGGGAACATAAAAAATTCATATTTGGTTTATATGAAGTAGGACAATTAAAGAGAGAAATAGGAATACAGCCTTTTTTTCAACTAGTAACAAACTTTAAATGTGGAACTCCTCGTTTTACAACTACTCATTATTGCTAATGGACCACTCTGGATCAATAGATTTGATTTATCCTCTCGTGGTGGAGTTATTTGAGCTCCTAAGCCTTAGTATTTGTTTGTAACTAATCTTTAATTTATTTCTAATTCGGAAAATCTGATCTCGAAAGATTTCGTCCCACATTTTGTTAGCTATATTAGACACTCTCGCACCAGTTCCCTTGTAATCTTATTTCTCCTTTTAACTTTTAGAACCAATAGGCTCCCATTCTATTTGACGATCTAGACTGTGAGTAGCGTAAGGATATATTGTCAGTTACCTGGGGGCCTCTCATTATTACATCCGGTGTCTCGCGTAGGTGGCGTTAGAGGAATAGCAGATGGATAAGACTCCTAATCTCGTCACTGTGCGAATAGAGTTCATAAAAAACTGAAAGAAATAATGAAAGGAAATATAGTATATGTGTATTATAAGAACTAGGTTAAATTATAGAGATAATTTAGGTGGAAGCTTTGATTGGAAAGTTTTAATAGATATAGTGTGGTAATACTTATCGGAGGTAATTTAGTGTGGAGTTTGGTGGAAGTTTTTTGGATAAAACTCCGGAGGGAATCATCAGATTATGGGTAAATTGTATTCCTATAATACTTCAGAACAGATCTTAAGAACGTTACACGAGGTATTCGAGGAGGTCCAAGATATTGTTTAAGTAAGTGAATTACTATTATTCTAGAAAGTAATATAATAGGGTAAAGTAGTTACGTGTAGTATTATCACAGTAGATAATGTGTTGAATATACTTGCTGTACTGGCATGTATACATACAGCAAATCGCTAGATTATAGGTTGTAATAAGAATCCCTGATAATAGGACCATGGGTAATATGTATGTGAGATATTGTGGTAACATGAAAGAAGGATCCTTACGTCTATTAGTCTAATCTATTTGAACATTATACTTTCTAGTAGCAGATTGTACAACCGCGCACTCAGCGTAGTGTAACAAGTCTCCTCGTGTTCAATAGCGTTCAGTCGTTGGAATAACGAATGTATGAGAGGTGTCGGGAAAGGTTCAGCACCTTAAATAAAGCAAGCACACAATATAATCGACTAGCAGGATCAATCTGGATTGAAGGATAGACGATCAGAGCTTTTGGAAGAGTGAGGGAGATTAAAAATTCATAGCATGGAAACATACTAAAAGTGATGGCAATGAGAAGAATTCTCGTCATCGATAACCGGAAAAGAAAGGTGAACTATGAAGAGAAGATAGAACCAGATGCGAATGTATAGAGTACGTAGCAAGAAAGAGAAGAAGAACGAATGTCTGGCGAACTAGCCTGGAGATGTAACCACATCACATATCCTGACAAAGAACTCATGTTTGCTGCCCTCCAGACACGAAGGCACACTACTAGTGTTAGAGGTCGATGCTGATATTAACGATGGTGGTTAACGAGATCGAAAACAAGTTTCTCTGCAGTATACCCTCGCCCGCTGGTCAGGGATGTGCACAGATTGAATTCCGGAAGGAATTCTCTGTGTTGTTTGTTGATGCTGAGGAGGTTTGGTACGCGTATAGAAAAATATTAGATAGTATGCGGCACATCGCGGGCAAGAAGTAAGAAGGGTCAATGAAGATAGATAGGGGAGAAAAGGTTAGGATAGGACAGAGTTTATACTAACTCTTTTGGCGTTTTAAGATACGGAAGCTCCCCATCATCTCAACAAACCTCAGGTGAGAGCAGAATCTCCGCAGGCACTCTGGTGAAGCTCGCAGTAGCTTTAAGTAGACAACAATGCCGAGTGTTCCATGGTGGCACATTCGTAGAGCTGTGGGTTAGTTAATCATGGCATTGAGGATAGCGTGTATAGAGAGATTACAGTGAGTCTCGCTGCAACTCTTGGCTGCTAAACATAAGTTTCCCCTGGTCTGTTATATAGAGGCCGCGGTAACCGCGTATGCTGAGCGCCGTCTTCGTAGTATGTGAACACGAGTATCTTCCAGAAACCCCTATGTTTTTTGTTTATGTTAAGGCTCATAAGTCAGGGTGTTCTGATTTCATTTACATCTGATTCCAATACTAGAGCCTGAATTGTGACGCCGCACTTCGAGAGCCGTCTGTGATAAAAATCGAGCGATAATGTTAGGGAGATGGTGTTGTTGTAAGAGAGGAGGACAGAGTTGGTGGAAAGGGAGGGACAGATCGTGAGCTCCTTATACATTAATGATGTATTTGAGCAAAGAGTTATCACTATAGAGGTTGAGTGATGGCCTCGCCCCCACCCTCTGAAGAAATTCATAGTCGAATTGTCGATCCCAGCAGTTGTAGAATAGATCTGAACAAACTATTGAGAGCGACGAAATGGGGCAAGTGTACGTAGAATGCTCTTTAAATGATGTGACGCACAGAATTTGAATGTACTGAAGCTCTAGAGTTCAGAATCGTGTTTGGAGTAACTGGTAAGGCTTCTACCAACCAAACCTGAGAGGAGGAATGTGATTTTAGACTATTAGTGTAATATATTTAGCAAAACACCCTTTGTAACAGACGCAAATAGCGGCGCCGAGTCCAACATATCTGGTAGAAACGGCTTCCCTTGTGGCCAGAATATCGCTCTGTTGAGAGGGTTTAAACAACGCATCCAGTGGGTTATACACCACTACACGTCACTTTATACGAACCTAACGTGTCAGTAGATTTCAGAGGAATGTCGCAGTGGAGCTTTAAATGTAGTCATAGACTTGGAATCACTTGGTCGCAAATTCTGACAATGTTACGATACTTGGCACAATTGTATGACGAGCAGTAGAATCAAGACGGGGAAGTTAGATGACGTGACTCTGGCTTACAGGCCATGGTTCTCTCGAGCGGGTGGATTAATTAAAGTGAGATAAGAGAGGAGACCCTAAAATGAGTATTGTTTTTAATGAGAGGTAGTAGGCTTTATTTAAACAGACGCAGAACCATAAAAACATATTAAGTTAAGGGATAAGTCAGTGGAAAGGAAGGAGATTTACAGAGTTGTTAGAGATGTTTTTGGGAAGAAGGAGGCAAGAAAGATTTTTCAGT
Organism: Trachelipus rathkii; assembly: GCA_015478945.1. Taxonomy (NCBI): domain Eukaryota; kingdom Metazoa; phylum Arthropoda; class Malacostraca; order Isopoda; family Trachelipodidae; genus Trachelipus; species Trachelipus rathkii. The sequence goes on along the minus strand of JABUQX010122275.1, from coordinate 9,098 downwards.
AGGAAAACCTTAGGACAGAACAGTTAGAGCGCACACTTTCGTTAACTATGATTAGGTGAAAGCGCTTGCGCTTTATTCTTTGTCGAATAGAAGGAGTATATGCCCTGCATACTCTATATACATACAATATAAATTTGAGGCAAGATGATAAAGGGAAGAGAACGAGAATAATTCTTTCCATACTCGGATAGCAATGCTTTTGCTTGCATGAGAAAATGGCCATATTGACGGAGATAAATCTTCGAACACGCAGGGTTATTTCTATCTTACCACCAAATTCCGTGTATGCCAACTGGGGTTATATTGGTCGAACGAGAAAATCAATTTCTGAGTCGGAAAGTACTATGATATTGATCTCTCGCATACAAGTTTTTTACACAAACTTCATTAAAGAATTGGCACGTAAACTCACCTGATTCCTCATCAGTCATATACCTGAATATCTACTATAAATTTATGGGCAGAAAACACGGAGAGAGCGTATCGCAGATTACTCGAAACATATTTAGTCCTATCCGAAATGAGTATCAGTTCATTAGAGAGCGTGCGCGCGAGTGCGAACCGCGGTGTGATGAGCAAAGGCAACCCAATCGGCCCGCGGAATAAGTTATCAAGTGCACGACGAAGAAAGTCATATAAGGCGTCTTGGTAAAACAGTACGTGAGAGAAATTTATTAAAATTAAGAGATATTAAAGGTTTAGTCGCTTCTGAGCACCGTGGATAATCCTATTAAGCGATTATAAGAGATGGGAGGTGACCATTTATAGATGATGAAGGGGAATTACTACTCTAGAAAATAGTAAGAGCTTCAAATGAGGTGAAAAATAGTTCAAGAATTGGTTTGGGGGTACGATGACGGAAATGTGTGTGAATAGAGAAAGAATGATTATGTTCTACTTTACATTATGGTTGCATGACGAGGTGTTTCCGATACCTGTAGATATGTGACCTTGAATCAATATCGAGAGATTCCTCCCACATACACTAATGTTTACAGAAAACAAGTATAAATGAATAGAAGGCTGAGCAAAGCGCCCCATTCAGGGAATCTGTTAGTGAATTTTCAGTGGCATATTTAGCTGTGAGGATGAGGCACCATTTATTTACTTTAGCTATACTGTATCTTTTCTGAATACTGCCTATTCAGAGTTGTTTCGGATTGCTACATCTGGAACAAATTTTCCTCGCACAAGAAAAACAACTTATGGATAATGTATTATGGATTCAAGAGAAATTTTTTAAAATTTTCTTTTAGTAAGATTGTTCACATAAAGAAAAAATTATTATCCAGAGGAAGAGAGATTTGCGTATCTCTTGACCTAACTTATTTATCTCATAGTCTCGTTGAAATGATTAGAATATAGTTGATCGAGATAATAATGCAAATATAAAATGACTAACATAAATAGTATGGAAGCAACATTTCTTACTCAAAACTATGAGATACGTTCCCAAAAAGTGAATTGAGAGATATTTTTGTCAATCCATTTTCATTTATCTTATGTATCACGTCTACAATCTTATACTTACTTCCCATAAATCATTTGGCGAAAAGAACATGCCTTTTTGTGAAATTAGTTGTGCAAAAGATACACCTTTTTAATTAGATAGTAAATATTTTATTCTTCGTTGTAATCTCACCCAGAAAAAAGAGAGAGAATTATTTTAGTAGATAATTAGAATCTGACGAATGTTTTTTTTATTAGCCTATACAGAAGAATTGTGTGTAGACACAAGAACCAAATCCAAAACCTAAGTGGTCCTTCATACAAACAGAGAATATTAGTTATCATAATATCGAAAAGATGATGGCCTTACCATGCGTGGAGACTGGATTTACCCTCTATATGTCAGACAGAACCCAAAGGAATTTCATCGACTCTCGCCGCCTCATATATGCGAGAAGCGAGAAAGTTTACATTACTAGATCTCTCTCAGTTAACACAATCAATTTTAATAACCTTCTTAATAAATTAATATTTCTGGCTAATAACTTAATAAAGTAGTATATTACTTGAATTTTCAAATTTCCAATCTTTCTTAATCTGCCAGACATATTAATTGTTTATAGATCAAAATAAGATGAACGTAAATGGATACAAGACATGAGTCAGTATAGTAAATTTTTAAAGGATATATCTAATAAAATGATAGTCATTAATTTATATATAACATTGCATTTATTTAATACATCTAAGGCTTCTTGCTCTGTAACACTATAATTTAACTCTGCCTTATATTCATCATTTTTGAATGTGAAAAAAGCAATGGTATTTTTTATCTTACACCAATTTTTTCTAATCTTAATAGAGTAATAGATATAACAGCACCGATAATCCGTAAATGATAAGATCGCATCTAAGATCTTAATTTAAAAGGCTTTAGGATAATCGGGAAGGATAAATAGATGCATTGATGATCCAAAGTAATATAGATAATAATATTCTATAGTGTTACATATGCTGTAATTTGTTTGTTTTTTTTCTTTCTTTTTATTACTGAAAATAGCGCAAGCAAAATGGATAATTTTATCTTGTAATAAGAGAGTTAGGGGCTTGTAATGAATATAGTTTGAAAACGTGACGGCAACTTTAAAGCTTAATAGACTGGCAGCTATAGAAAATAACTTATAGCAAATACTGCACAGTCTGGTAACATATCCGCTGCTTACCACTCTCATTAAATGTTAGGCATAAAATCTACGCGGAATTTGAAATCTCTTCTAAGCCAGAACACCTTTCTACATAGTCTAGTTTGAATCTCGGTAATGCAGGAATTCACAGCAAACGCAACGCGCGTCGATCATCCCAATGTTAAAATGGTTAAAGCGAAAACACCCATTAAGGATATGCCAAAAGATGTGTGGTGACAATCTGACATACATATTTAGAGAGAAAGATACATTTCTCAAGCTTCTAACGTTTAACGCTGCTTGTGGTACAACATAGTATATCTCTCTCAGAGGTGGTGGATGTTAAGACGCACCATAATGGGATGTGTAACCCAGGTGGCCTTGAGGTAGAAATTTATATAGTGAAGAAGATTACTAGGCCCTGATTCATCCCTCTTCTATTATCAAGATAGAATTGGAAGGTATTTAGATGATATCGACTGGGTCTCTTAATATATGATAGAAACATAAGAAAAAGACAACGATCATTATCACAGCACTATGGCCACACTTGAACTCAAATGCTGTATTTTTTCCAAGCTTGCTCTAACTCGAGAGACAAGGCGAATATTTCCCGTTACTTGTTCGCAAAGAAGCTATATTACCAATTTCCAATATTTTGAGTACATGCATTTAGTTCATTAAAGCGCCGTCGGTAAGTTGGTGGAGGAAAAGTAGAGGTATAAGGCAGGGTTGTAGGGTGTTTCCTAGAATCCTTCGAGTTAAGACGCGGTAAGCACTCGTGCCAAGTAAGCCACTTAATGGGAGGTCGAGGCAGGTACACGATATATTTATGAAATGGTAGAGTGTATTGTGGCTAAAGCGTTCGACTATTGACCTTTATAGCGACATCATTTCTTGCTCAATGTAACTCGGCAGATGAGATAATCTATGATCGTTCTGGAATAGGTGAAAGTATATTTGAGTTTACTCTATTATATATAGTCCACTACATACTCTTAATTTTTACACGCCTGTCTTTTATCTATATATGGTATAAGAAAAGAAGTGATTGGGTATAGTATAATCGACTTAAGCTAAGAAACATGCATTATGAGTTATAATTAATATCTAAATCATCCCGTGATCCCTCGCGGATGCGAAAAAAAATGACATCTGTGCATCACTATAATATAGTATAATAACGATCTTATATCTACCCATATTACTTATCTCACAATGATTTCCAGGTTATTTATTATATCATACGGTGACTAATATCTATATATAGGGTCTATTGATTAGTTATATTATATATTATATATAATTATATATAATATTATATAATAGTATATATATATATATTATAAGATTATAAAAAAATATATATAATATATATATAATATATATATATTATATACATATAATATATAGATATATAATATTTTTTATAATAATATAATATATTAATAAAAAAAAAAAATAATATATACTATATATATATAATATATATTATAGTAATATATATATAATAGTATTATTATATATTAATTATTATTATATATATATATATATATAATTATATGTATTATATATTATAGTATATTACTATTAAGAAATTATTCTTGGCAGAATATTTCTAATGTGCAATTAGAACAGTTAGTGAACTGTCTTCATTTCCTAAACTAAATAGGTCAAAAATAATATTTCTTGATAGAATGTTTTGGAAGACGTCTACTCAAAGATCGCAGTCTTAAAACAAATTCATTTAACGCGGAAACCGTCTCTGCGACAGTTAGTCTAATAAAATATTAAAACAAGAAACAGAAGGCATTAGGCTCCTTATCACATCATATTAATTATAATGTAATTAATTAAAAACTTAATAAAAATAAGCCTAAATAATGAGCATAAGTGTAGCAATGTTTTATAAATCTCTAAATTGTTTCATGCAGAGCACAATAATGATACTAGGTAATAGATTTTAGAGCAGAAAGTGTACCACTTATCCGATTTTCTTAGATAAATCGCTCAGACATACAATTTATTTTAATAGACCTAAAAATATACAAAAAAGTTGTAATTTCAGTAACAATATACAAAATATTTAGTAAACCTTCTTAAATTAATGTGCTTCAAAATAAGATAAGCCAGTAAAACTTAAGTAGGCCTATCGTATACGTCAGCTCAGCAGAAAAGTTGCCGAGTGTTGGTTGGGGAATGGGCTTATCAAATCGTAAAGCACTTTAATATATAAAAGGAATTATTATAAGCGTGCACACACCCATAAGACAGCTTGGGACAATCCCAAAATACATGCAGGCCTCGGAGAAAACCCTTATTTACAGGGATCGGCTATTTTTCCAACCATACAATTTTGAGTAACAAGACCTTTAAATTCCCATTTACTTAAGGTTCAAAATCGAATGAGATTTAGCTAATATAAGTGCTCCAGTACTCACAATAATAGAGTAGAACGTATACGCAAGCAGGGGCCAGGTTAGGTAACAAGTACATTTAGGATCCTATCTAGCAAGACAATAGTGTGGAGTTCATTTATCTAGCTAAAGTTATAATTTTGCAAAAGTACTCTAGCGAAATACGGCATATAAGTGATGTCAGATTTTCTTGATCATGCACTCCCATGTTGCAGTTTTAATGGAAAATTAATTGTGAAATCTAAACAATTCACAGAATGTGATTATATATGTTCTGGAGTTCATTCTCATTTAGACGTTAATAATCACACAAAAAATATCTAACTTGTTTGGGAGGCACTTTTCAGCACTTGAAAAATTAGGCTAGAAGGGTTTTTTTTTGCAAAATTTAATTTTAATTGATAGGAACAGACGTTTCGCTTTGCACTATAGATTTCTATTTATATAAGCCAAAGAGAGTAATGCCTAAATTTATTTATAAATTTATACAAATGTCTAAATCACTCTTTGATATCAAGTATTTAATCTAGAGCGGAATTACTGTCACTTCACTTATTGAGAAACTCGCTCCAGTTTAAATTTATACTACAAATGTTTACAATCGATTAGTATGTTTGACACTTTTATATCTTAATTTTAAGTCGAAATTTCTCCTTCTAGATTCTATTTTTATCTAGTAAAGCTTCTTTTTATAAATGGAGTAACTAAAGTCTCTAAGAAATCTGGAGATTTATACTTTATTGCTCACTCTCATTAGCCACCTGATTTCTAATAAACATAAAATAAAACAAGTGATAATTATAGAAGATATTTATTCAATGTCAAATAACAGAGCGTTACTAAAGTTTTGAACTTCAAGAGATTTATAGGCTACATACTCCCTACGCTATAATGCAATCTTCTCAAAATATAAAGCTATTTCAAGATAGTGAGCCAACTAAATAAATTCCAATTATTAATCAGTCATTGGCTATAATATGAACAATTAAATAGACGTCTCTCTCTAATAATATACTTGTTATGAAAGTTATAAGAAATTTTATTTCTTGGACTCGAATATTATTCTAAATGTGCAATTTAGAAAAAGTTTAGTGAAGTCTTGAATTTGTATTTCTCATTAAACTGAAGAATTGTCTAATTCTTAATATTCATTAAAAATGCTAAAGAAATCTCAAAAATATCATCGTCACCTATATGTGTTTTCATATAATCTTAAAGACTAGTGCGTAGTTAATTTTATTAGAAATGGTAATTTTTTCTTACTTGAAGTAAGCCTTATTGAATATTCGTAGGACTAATTATATAAAAATGTAAAACTCACGTTATATATAGTATATTCTATCTTATTGGCCTAAACAAACTTCGACAAAGAGCTTGTCCCAATGTACTAAAATCAGTTTAGTAGGAGAGGAAGTGGAGTATTAAGGTTAAATATAGAACCAAAAGAAAACGTTAACCTGACTAATTTTATGTTGTTGGTCATGTTTACTACTTATTAATAAAAAGGAGATAGTTCAGAACCCAAGACTAAAAATATTATTTAAGTTTAAAGGTAAATGAATACTTTACCGTTATAGCTCACGGCTACATTTTTAAACCTAGTTATATCAGGCCAATGTGCACTACTGCAGCGACTCTTTGTTCTTCAAGTGCCTGTTTTTTAGTTTCAAAACAAAACTTTGGTGTTGAACCGTAAATAATTATGATTTTCTAAGAATTGTCTCTAAAACACCGAAAACGCTCCAGTGAGAGTACAAGATTATACCACCTCATATAAATCTTGTTTAAGTCCATCTATAGAAAAGCAAAGGGACCCAAGGTGATGTGCAAGTTTAAAATAGTTCAATAACAACCGACAATATGTATTGTATGTAATACAGAATAAAATTATTTTCTATATATATTATCATGATTTTATTTAGAAATTGGTGTAAGTAAAATATATAGTATAAAATTTATGTATATAAAAATATTATAATACAATTATCAACTGCTCTATTCTTCTGATATTTGAGAGTTGCATATATTCATAAAATAGCTCAAATATTTCTCTTAGATGGTATAATCTATGTTGATACATGGTATATTTAATAGAAAAAAAAAAAAAAGATAGTGTATAGATTTAAACTACGTGTAGTTATATACGTTATTATTAAATTTAGATTGATTCTGCTGTACATAAAATATTATAGGTATATTACTTGTTCTCATAATCTTTTGCCTTGTAATAAATTATTCTAATATATATATTTAAGTCAAAGGAATGTTATTATAGACTGTAGTATCGAGCCTATTTTATCTTAACATATTATATTATAATATTTTAGGATGGGTTTGTTGATTTTCGAATTATTTTTGTAGAGTTCGATTAATCGAAAATGCGAGTTACTTTCGTTATATCGATTACATTGATAATCGTTTTATTATCGGTAATATCAGTATACATTAGTTAAGTACATTATACTGTTTCATATATAAATGTTTATTATATTAGCTATTATATAATTTTTAAGTTGATTAGATTATTTATTTTATTATTATATCTTAAGTTATACACTTAAATTTTTAATCTATAATTTTATTGTTTATGAGGTATTCCGATAAAGGATTGACCTTTTTATTAATTAAAATTATTATTATTATTATTAATATAATATTAATAAAAGTAATAAAAATATAAATAAAATAAATATATGATATATCATAAGTTATTACACCTACTTTTCTAGATAGGAATGTCACGTACAACGCAAATTCTGTCATATATACTTTCATTGTGACCGTAACTGCTGTTAGTACTTGGAAACGAGTAGGTGCTCACTCCAATAGACCTTTAATGAATTTTCCATCGTGTGCTCGGTAAAATTAGCCGGCTCTTAATCTATTATATCACTGTATTTTTACGGTGCCGTTAAAATAGTAGCACACACTAACCTTTTAACATGAGTCCTCCAATGTGCTACTGTTTGAAAAAATCCATACTAGTCTTGCATACCCTTTTATTTTGATCATCACTTGTGCCCGTAAAGTATGAGCTCCAATTAACCTCTCCTTATAGCTGTTATTAATTTGCGTCATACATTGAACCAAACAAAAAAACTTTATCCCGTATATCTTATTGCACACTATAATAGCCACAAAGTTTGCCGAAGAATACACTCTCACACTACCATATGTAGAGAAAATATGATATTATAAGTAAAATCGTATCGTAAATAGTCAATAACTATATACTTATTAATAAATCAAATATTGAATATATACGCGTACGAGTACCATAATATTATATTATTGATAATTTTGTGAATATAATGGTAGAAGAAGGATCAATGTAAGTATTCATTATACATAAAAGATAAATAGATAGAATCATAAAAAGTTACTTTATAGTAATTACATCTAGGGTGCTACTCTCTATGGGGCGTGGACAGAGTAGGGTCCATATAGGGCCACCCTACACCGCTATGATATATCAACGCAATGCCACATAGCTTTTCATGTGCTCAATATGGATATCTCAATTTGATATAGAGTTTAGCACAGCTCATGTATTAAACTGATTTTATTGCTGTTATGTATATTATGATGATTTAGAATATTATATACTATATGTATTATATGGTTACTTTATATTATATATACCCACGTGTTATATATATATGATATATAGGTATAGTATAGAGTATATTATATATATATTATATATATGGTTATTATTATATTATTTGTTATTATACATGGGGCGTCGTATCAGCTCTATATAAACTTAATGCCAAATGGTGTGAGAGTAGGGAGGGCCAGCTATAATAATTAATATTATGTTTATTATAGCCTATTATTATACATATAGTTTACATATAATCGATATATATTTACTCCTCCTTACTAAATAGACCTACAGTATTTATCGATTTATATTCTTATATTTGTTATCATGTACTGGATATGATTATATCAATGATATGTGTATATATTATATTATATATAGTCGATATGAAATGTATATATATATAGAATACCTTTAATATATATAGAATATAAATCAGTA
>JABUQX010122274.1:12500-17500 GCA_015478945.1 Trachelipus rathkii | reverse complement strand
TAAATATATATATAATACACGTTTGTACCAGATATCTAGTATTTGTAATTAGATATACGGCTACTGGTAGCAATTCCGTATTATATATATATAGTGATCCTATATATATAATAGTGTATATATATATATATTATATATATATGATAAAACTTAATATATTTTCTATTATAGCATATATCTTAACGAATGCACTCATAGATATTCTATAATATTTTTAATGTAGAAAAGAGTTATAATACTATAATATATTATAATTTTTTAAATTTTACGTTCATTACACTAATACGTGAGTATCTACCTATAATTAATAGATTATTCAGTAGTATATGATGAGTAAGTCATTTTACATATTGACCATACTATACTATATATATAGTATATATATATATATATATATATAATATCCTATTTACCTCTGAGTTTCAAATGAATAATATGTAACATAGGTTTACTAGTAATAAATAATATATTAGTCAAATATATATATATATATAATATTATATTAAGGACCCATTACTATACTGAGAGTGATATATTAGTATATAGGTATATAGATATATATAGAGTAAGTAAAGGAGGATATAGTGAAATATATGTGTATAATAGTATATATATAATTAATATAATTAATATTCATACCTCATGTAATAATCTATATGAGTATTATCCAGTGAGATAGTAAGGGTTATATAGTATATTATATATATATATATAAGTAATAAGTAGGAATATAATATAATATATAGTATATAATATAATATATACATATAATATTATATATACATATATATAGATAACAAATATAATATAATATATATAATAAATCATAGAGAGATTGGCTATATATACTTTTATTTCAGTTATATATATGATATAGTATATAATATATATATATATATATAAAGTTATACATTATAACAATACATAAGAATCTATATATATAATATACTACCTCAGATATGTCTATAGAAATATTAATAATAGTAAGGTAATATGATGTAAAGTAATGATAAATTATTACAGATATAAACTATATGTCTTTATAGGTGTAGAGATATTATTATGTTATATAAGATTGTTATTTTGGAGTCATATATAATATATATATATATATATATATAATATGAATATAGGCCAGAGAGTATTATGTTGTTATACTATAATATAATAATAGATATATAGTAAGATGAATACCAAGTAGAGTTGTATATAGTTACTCAGCGCTAGCTAACACTATTATATCGTTATTAATGGAGATATAATAATAATGTTATATATTATATATCGCTTTATATTTGACTCGTATTACTAGTATATAATAGAGTAGTAGTATAAGTATTTATATTCTCACTCTATATTATAATATTTATTAGCAACGATTTCTAGCTGTGAGATATATATATAATTGAAAAATTAGAAAATATTATATGTAATAAAGTATATATATATATATATATATATAATATATGATATGTATTATATATGAATATTATTATATTATATAATGGTGATATTATATCATATATATAGGTGAGTGGTATATATGATATACTATATATATATAGATATAAAGAGATATAACTTATAGTAGGATGTAAATTATATGATTATTCTCTATATATAACAACTATATATATATATATTATACTCGTATATATATATATATTATATATATATATAGTATATAAATTAATATATATAATAAGCATTGTTCATTATCATTAGCCTTGATATATATAAGTGGATTAGGTGTCCATATCTAACAAATATATATATATATATAATATATATATATATATATATATATATATATATATATAATATTATATATATATAGGTGAAAACACAATGACAATATATATAATACATAGATTATGACTAATACCGATTAAATAATGTATAATATTATATAGTAATATTTTGATGATAGAGATAATAAAGTAATTTTATTAATATATTGTAGTTCACTCCAGCAGCGCACCGATCCAATCACGAGTTTAAAGCACATTGGATACATGGATAATTAAATCATATTAAGGCCCACCTTAGTGAGGACTACTAGAAAGCTCCCTATAGGAATCTATCGAAACGTAAACAATAGAACCCATGACTGGGATTTTGCATTATAAGCGAAACCGTATGTACACAAATATTCCAGTTTGACCTAGGATCCTATCTATTGTTGTTCCCATGAAAGACCATAATTTTAACAATAGAAGGAATTTCCATGAGAGGATCAAGCTCTCTTTGCTATTGATTAAATTATTTATATATTAAATATATATTATAAGTATATTATATTATATATATAGTATAGTATAATATAATAGTGATATATACTAGTTATATGTATATAGTATATACTTATATATTATATAGTTATATATTATATATATATATATGAATAACATATATAGGTATTCAAAGTATGTATGATATTTCGGCTAGGGACAAGCACCATATAATTTTTTTTGAGTGCGCCCTGCGCCTATGCGCCGTATGCGCCGGATGCTTGTAGTGGACTCTCTGCTTAGCGCCTATACTGCTCATGCGCTAGCGCCAATGCGGACCTATAGTCGCCTTTTGCGCCTTTACGACTTTTCGCCGGGTGTCTTGGTGGATGTTCCGCCTTAAATGTTATTTGCAATATCTATAAGCTAAACTTTTTAGAGAGCAGATATATGAAAAGCATGTTCTTTCTAAGGAAGAAAAACACATTTATTAATTATTTGTAATCATAAATACACCTGTAAACTAATACTACATGTACCTTCTCTCCAGCGCGTGCCATGTCATTGTGTTCTCAATGTTTGAGTCCCCCAGTTGAAGCTGGATTCAGCACGAAGCGCTGAAGAATAGTTGAAAATTTTTCCATGAGCCATAGTGGCCATTTATTTCGTAGTTCAACGTATACACTACTGAACATCACTCTCAATATATAACAAGAATATCACTATATATTTATATATAATTCTATAAGTCATATTGATCGAGAGATAATATATATATATTATATATACTTCACAACCAATATATATTTATACTCTAATAATATATATATATGAGTTGATATATATATTTAGTTATGGTATATATATACTAATTTATGATAATTATTAGGGAGTCAGTGTCTGTGGTTGGCCGCACCGGTGCGTTGCGGTGCCTACGCAATGGGCTGAGAGAGGGGGGCAGGGCTAAGCAGTGAACGAAGAACTAATACATAAACTCAAAGAGAATTAAATTAAACATAAAATGAAATAAATAATAATTGAATGTATGAAAAATAATATATAATTATTTTGATAAGAATATGAATAACTATAATAATTTATAACTAATAAAAATAATAATAATATTACTAATTTAGTTATAATAATAAAAATAATAATAAATATATAATGAGAAGAATAACAAAATAAGAATAATAATAATAATTAATTAATAATATAATTAATAACAATAATTAATAACAGCGTTAGTATGGTTCGGTCAATCGAACCCTGTTCGAATTGGCCCCTAATTCTCGCGTTAGAGGTCCCTAATCTCGCTCGCGAATTGGAAGCCGCAAAACGAGTTGTGAAATGTAACCCGCTTATTGTCACCCTTGCTCTCCGGTTGGAGATACCCCTAGAAACCACCTAGCGAGTTTAGGAACTCACCAGCTGGAATCACAAATTTAACAATGACAATAGGCATAGTATACAAAGTTTTCTATTACCGATATCTCAACCTGCTCTATCGAGAAAATCGGACAAGGAGCGACGCCGTAATATACCCATAACTATGTGTCTATATATATATATATATAATATATGAAAATATCTTATTATATATATATATAATATATAATATATATGTATTCTTTATAGTATATATATATAGAGAACATTAGCAGAAGCAAAATACGCTAATATTATTTTAGTATATATATAATATATATAAGTATATTATATATTATTTAGTAAGGATATATATATATATACAGTTATAATATATATGATATAGTATTATTTAACTAAGTCCTACAGAGCTAATATACAAAGTTTATTATTGAGGTAGTAGAGATATTCTAAGGTAGTGATAATAGATTTATATACTCTATATATAGAATATAGATCATATAGTATTTATATATATATATATTATATATATATTAATATAGGGTAAGTTTTTTATAATATTATATAATATATTTATTAACTAGCAGATAGCCAAAGACAAGCCAAACTGGTCTTTATAATAATCATACAAGTTTGCGCACAAGCTCTCCTATGTTCTAAACTTTTATGCGGAGTAAAAAAAAAAACTTGTTCGGGCTATTCAATAGGCGACAGGCTATAGGCGCAAAGAATTAGCTGTGCGCCTTTGCTTAGGATATATACATATATATATTAAAAAATTTAGTTGACGCCTATGCGCCTTTGCGCACTAACGAGATGATAGTTGCACCATATGGCGCATAGGCGCATAGCCGAAAATCTGTAGCCCAAACGCCCAAAGCCTGATTTAGTAGGATATATATATATATTATATATTATATATATTATTATTATAAACTAGTAATATATATAGTATATATATTATTGTAAAGGTATTGAGATTTGTTCTTATATAATATAATTTATTATATATATATATATATATGAGGTATATATATATATATATATATTATATACTATATATATATATATATTATATATAAAAGATAGTATTTATATAATTTATATATATTAGTTTATATATATGATTATATATATATATATATATATATATATATATATATATATAGAATATATATATATATATATATATATATATATATATATATATATATATATATATATATATATATATATATATATATATATATATATATATATAAATATATAAATATATTACTAGCTAACTATATAAAAGGAATAGGACTATATATATATATATATAATAAAATAAGTAACAATTAACCACTTATACACTAATTACTCATTGTTGTTGGTTTC
>JABUQX010122274.1:0-7500 GCA_015478945.1 Trachelipus rathkii | reverse complement strand
ATATAAAGATGTTCATGAGGTTTGTAAGGAACATACAAACACAGAGTGGCATAAAACTGCTTTTGAAGCTGAAAGATTGTTCCTACAGGACGTGACCGTAAACATCCAAATTAAAATTTAATTGCGATAATTTTTTTTATGTATGTCCGATCAACATCAAATTTTCAGTACTTGTATAGTCGGGCAAGATGCATCTTTTTTACTTAGATAATTTTTTTGTATACTCAAAAGAAAATTTTTACAAAAATTTAAAAACATTTTTTTTTTAAGTTTCTTCCAAGAACAAATCCAAACCTAATACATATACAAAGAAATTATCTAAGTAAAAAATGTGCATCTCCTCGACTACATATGCCCTGAAAATTTCATTCACTTCGCCAGAACAGAAAAAGATTATTGCAATTTTTTATTTCAAAATCCCCAAAAAGGTGGGTTTGGAAATTGGACAACGCTGAGCACCAAAGTCAAAAAATCGAAAATATACTTCTGTACTGTTGTAGGCAATGGACCTATCTATGCATATTTAAAGTTTTAGGTCATTTCAAAAAAGATTATGGAAGTTAATACGAAAAATGTCAAAAACATGGGTTTTGAAAAATTGAAAATTCTGAAAGAACGACTACAGACACAGAAAAACACCGCAAAACAACGTTTTAGAGGGCAAAAAAAGCTACAGTTTGGTGTTTATATAGTCAAAATCGGCTAAAAATTCTGAATTTTATGTTCATTTTTAGGGGGGGCGCCCGAGCAAAATATTGGATCTTGCCCTTATTTAACCAGCACTCTAAGAAAATCATAGAAGAAAATAAAAAAAATATTATCCTCAATAATTTCATGTGTGACATTTTCTCGTACGTGCGATTTACCGCTTTGGGGTAAGCATCATTATGAGAGAGTGTTGCAAGATTTGTGCCGATTACGAATAGATGCCGGAGATCAGTCATTGAAAAACCATTTTGAAAGGGGAAAAATGACACATACCAATCAGTTTCAGATTCAGAATGAGATCGTTTCTCTATGTGGACTACTATAAAAGAAAGCATCGTTAATAAGGTAAAGCGTACGCCAACACTAGCAGATGAGGCCGCTGATATTTCTTGAAAGGAAAAATTATCCATAGGGTTGCGCTATTTTGACAAAAGGTCCGATTAAGTCAAAGAGGAATTTATTGGCTTTGTAGAAATGAAAGCGCTTGACGAAAAAACCATTGAGAAAACAATTTGCCGATTTTGTCACAACCGAAGAACTGGATCCCGAGAAATGAGTGGGCTTGGGTTTCGATGGCTGTTCTACGATGTCTGGCAAAGAGGAGGTGTCCAAACAATTGCGGAAAAAGTATAAAAAAGCATTGTTCTTTCATTGCTCTTCATACAAAAACAAAATCTAGTAGTAAATGGTTTGAACCTGGCCACCCGCAATTCTGTGGGAACTATAAAGGACATTATTACGTTTTTCGCGAGTCGGTCTTGAGGGGAAAATTAATGCCAAACATCTCAAGCCTGTGCCAGACCAGATGGTCTGAACAACACAAGTGCATCAGAGTGTTTAAGGAGCACTTTGTACGAATGATGCAAGCGTTAGAAATCCTTTCCATTGAAGGAAATACCGCCACAAGAAAAGGTGCTTTTCAGTTGCCTTCAGCGGCATGTAAGTCATCATTCATCATGGCTATGATATTGACCATGAAGTACTCTGCGATGTTAGAGCCAGTTGTAAATGCTCTCCAATCCAAGACCTTGGATATCGTCAAAACCTCTCAGCACATTCAACATATTGTGGAAATGGTTAGGAGCCATCGGAAAGATGAAGAAAAAATCACCGATTAAGTGTTATTGAATGATAATCAAATCGCCGAGCAACTGGGACTTGGTCTGAATATACATCGGATTTTTGGTAGGCAGCAGCACCGCAGCAACCATCCAGCAACAAATCCCACGGAGTTCTGGAGAAGATCCTTAATAACTCCGTATCTGGATTCTATAACCTCTTCTTTGGAATTACGGTTTTCTACTGAAAATACACCAGCGTATGCATTGACATTTCTACATCCTTTCCACATGCTACTCAAAACAATCGATGAGTTAAAGGAGGAGACAGCTTCATTTTATAGTTTTTACCACTTAGAAGGCATAGAAGAAGAGCTAGAACTTTGAAACAAACTTTGGAAGGACTAGAAACTGAATAGTGAAGAACCAAAAGATCTTGTTGTCTCCTAAGTCTTAAAGGAGACTGAAGCTTCCTTTCCGTCGACGAAAAAGGCTTTGATGATACTACTCGCCTAGCCATGCACCACCAGTACGAACACTCTTTCAGTACTCTGCGAAGGATCAAGCCTTGGCTGCAAAGTAATATGGCAGACGACAGGTTAAATGGACTGGCTATGATAAGAGTACACAGAAAATTTGTGTTTGACAATTATGATTATTTAATTCAAACAGTAGTTGATAAATTTGCGTTGAACCCAAGGAAATTACTTTTTTAATAATATCAATTTTGCAACTGCTCTATATTGTGAATTTTCCATCATTGCATATTGTATTTGATATTCTATTGTTTTAATAAAATAATTTTTTTAAAATATTAATCATTTAATTATCCATACAAATGTTTCTAGTTTTATGTCTTCTTTCTTATATATATATATATATATATATATATATATATATATATATATATATATATATATATATATATATATATATATATATATATATATATATATATATATATATATATATATATATATATATATATATATATATATATATATATATATATATATATAAGCTCTAAAATTTTAAGCTGCCCCCCCCTAGCTTGGAAGCTGGCGACGCCCATATATATATATATATATATATATATATATATATATATATATATATATATATATATATATATATATTTATATATATATATTTTTTTATATATATATATATATATATATATATATATATATATATATATATATATATATAAAGTAGTATCAGTCAGATTTCGAACCTAAGTTATCTAACCGCAAACCGCAAAAGTGACCGCAAGCCGAAAAAGGTCACTTCAAAAGTGACCGCAAGCCGAAAAAGGTCACCTGCTTCTATATTCTATATATTCTATATTTTATTCTATATGCTATATATTCTAGCTTCTAGCAAGTGCCGACCTATATTGCTTAGAATACACACCCGATATTAGTGTCTACCCCTATATTTATTCGGTACGGGAATCGATTAGTGTGTATTAGAAGGTGCTAGGATGCTTCCTTCTATGAGTGCCACTTTTCCTAGCCTTTTCTAGCATGACATATCCTACGTCATAGAATACGGCTAATATTGGTGTCTATTCCTATGTTATAAGGTACGGGGATTCGATTGGTGAATATTAGAATGTGCTAGGATGCTTCCTTCTACGAGTTATTACCCCACCTCCCTTTTCTAGCATGTCATGTCCTACGTCATAGAATACACCAAATATTGGTGTTATAATGTAAGAGGAATCGATTGGTGTATATTAGAATGTGCTAGGTTGGTTCCTTCTACGAGTTAGTACCCCGCCCCCCTTTTCTAACCTTCTAGTGCGATATATCGTATGTATCGGAATACACCCGATATTGGTGTCGATTAGTACATAATCGACCCTGCTGAATCGATTTCTGTGGTTTACAACGGCATCGATTCATTCCTAACAAGAGTTAGTATTAGATATTACCCTACCCCCCTTTTCTAATGCAGCTGTACAACATTTTTGTTTCTGGAGCTATGAAGCCGAGCTCAGTGTTGTATAGTTTGTTTTGAGGTATGCCGAGTCGATTACCGCTATTACCAAGCGCGGCGTTTTAGCCGTTGCGGTTTTAGAACGCACCAACATGCGTTTTTCGTAGATGGCTTACCCTTCGTCAAAAACCTATCATGACGGGTGTCAAAAAGGGGTAGAATGTCTCAAAAATGAGATTCCTGTAGTTACTTTCCCGAACGCCAGAGTCCCCATGGCCCCAGCCGGGGGTCATTTATATGGTATCGAACGACACCAAATGTCATATCTTAGCAAAAGAGGTGTTAGAGACATCGTATCCTCTTCAAACTTGGCATGCCTTCTTTATATGTTGCAACATTGTTGCATCCAATGTTTCAAGCCGCTACGTCTAAGGGGGGTGGGTCCCCGCCCCCCAAAAACCTAAAAATGGACTTAGAAAGCTGAAATTTGGTGAGTGTATAGAAGAGAATAAATGAAATAGAATAGCTATGTTAAAATAATTGGCGAACCATATGGAGCCGGAGCCGGAGCTGGTGGTTGCGGTGCCAGAATGGAATTCTGGCTCCAGCTACATATTAGGACAAATGAGGTGTCTACATCTATGTTTTCAATGGTGTAGAACTCATTTTTGAGGGTTTCAGTTGGCTCAGCTGTTTCTAGCTTCTAGCACGACCTATATTCTAGAATACACCCAATATTAGTGTCTACCCTATGTTATAAGGTACGTGGAGTCGATTAGATATATTAGAAGGTGTTAGAATGCTTCCTTCTACGAGTTAGTACCCAACCCCTTTTCTAGCACTTCTAGCAATGACATGTCCTACGTCATAGAATACACCTGATATTAGTGTCTACCCCTATGTTTTGAGGTATGAGGATTCAATTGGTGTGTATTAGAAGTTGTTAGGATGGTTCCTTCCTTCTATGAGTTAGTACCCCTACCCCCCTTTTTCTAGTGCAAGTATTCAACTTTGTTATTTTTCGAGCTAGAGAGTTGAACTTGGTGTCTACCCCTATGTTTTGAGGTATGCCGAGTTGATTTCAGGCATTACCGAGTGGATCGGAGCATTCCTTAGGTCCTTTTGCACCGGTGCTGCTGTGCTCATATATATTTTTTTGGTTTTTAAAGGTTTTCTAGTTAAGATATTCTCTTCAAACTGGCTACCATGGTTGTTGAAGGTGCAGGATGTCATGTAGGTACCTGCCCTAACTTGAGTTCCTGTATGTAACTGTCCTAACCTCACACCTACACACACACACAGATACGTATACACACACACACACGGATACGTATCACACACACACCCGCTAGGTTACTTATACTCCCTAGGCTACTTATACACACATACACTCACCCATAGACACTTAAGCTCACACCTACACCTACACACACACACACATAGACACATACACACATATACCTGCCCTATATACGCACATACCCACCCTCAACAACCCCGCCATAGATACATACACCCACCTTAGATACATACACCCACCCTAGCTCACACCTACACCTACACATACACACACACACTATGACGCCATACCTTACCCTGTAGACACTTACACTCACCACTAGACGCACTCACCCATATACACCACTCCACGCATGCGCACTTACACACTGGGTTTGGTGTTGTTGCTCAGTGTTTGGTGCCTCAACAATTATAAGCTTTGTGCCTCATTTGGGTTACCACTCAAACTGAGCGACTGATCAGCAGGTATAATTGATTGAAGATATGTTTCGAAGCATATATATGTTTATTCCAAAGAAGAGGAGGAGGGAGGAGGAGGAGAGAGAAGAAAAGATTTAAGAAGGAAGAAAAGAAGTCTCATGACGACCATGAGTGACAGAGTTTGTGATATTCTGATCAGACTGGATTATAAATCTTGATTGATAGTGGACAGATAGTTATAGTTGTCTATCTTCTTGGACATAGTTGAATTACTTTGGGTGTCATACTTATGTGGCTCAGGTCAAGGATCCCTCCAGTTGGGTATAGCTGGGTGTTAATTAAGGAGATGAAGAAGGAATAGTTTCTAAAGATAGATAATAAGTGTTCAGACTATCAGTATCTTCTTCTGGGACGTTGGGTGCAGTTGTAGTTAATCAATAGCCATCACCATAATATTCAGGATTTTATATATCTCTTCAGTGGTTGATCATGGATAACATGGTTTCTTATAAATAAAAATTCTAGGATTTTAAATTAGGATTGGAGTTAGACTTAAATACATTTTTACCATACCTTGATAATTTCAAAGGATGATCTTATGGGCTTCCGAATATTATAACCTTATGTTACATAAATACTCTTGTGGATGATCATCTTATACAAAATATGAAATCTCTTAGACTTGAAATGACATTCATTGATCTTACATGATAGTATAATGTTGTTTGCTTTGAGATCTTAAGTGGCATTGTTTGGTTATTTGTATGTGACATTATATCAAGTCCCTATAGATCTATGTGAGTATATTGTGTATAGATATGTGTATATATATAGTATGTGTTTAGATTAAGTCATATCTTATAATCTTACAGTTTTGTTATCATGAAAAACTAACATTATAAGTTAGGTTAAGTTAAGAATTGAGTTCAGATAAAGTTAAGTTAGTTCTTTCATATCCAAGATAATTATATTTTTGAGAATACAAATATTTTTAGAAAAACATTCTTTAATGTTTTTCAGTTTGTTTTAGTTTTCAGTGTGTGCATTTCTGAAAAGATCTGGATTCAAAATATGCTTTTTATAGACCTAACGGATAGTCAGCGTTGACAAACCAACCAAATTTGTCATTTGCTCCCATTATTATCATGTTACTACTTTACTAGCACATACTCTACTAATGATATATCTTTACTATTTCTGATTGTGCATATCATTTATTCACATTATACTCTAAACTTTTAAAAAAAACTTGTCAGCTAATCATGAGATCTCTCATATAAATAAAAGTATCCAGACTTCATTTCTTTTTCTATATATATATATATATATATCATCTCATTATAATCACTAATTATCATATACAGCGGATATTATTGTTTGTGTTCAAACATAATATTCTTTTTGTTATAATGCTAACATCAATAGATATTTTGTTCATGACGACGTTCAAAGTTAATCATCTTAACGGTGTGACGAACTGGACAATTACCAGCATTTTACAGAAGAGACATTATTTTATTAATACACATTTTTAGCTCAGGCATGTGACGACATGTTAGAGGTTTCTGTGTGACAAAATAACAACAAAAATAACTCAACTAAGGATAATTTTGATGTTTACGAATTGACATATTTTCTACAGAGAATAACCATGTGTAACAAATTTCATACCAACAGCGTAGTCATATCCTTAGGAGATAAAAAGTGTAACTGTTAACTTTTGCTTCCAGTATCTTTAACATATCAATCATTAATTTTCACATTAACATAAACAATATTTAACAAGTTTAATCATATATAAACTAATATTATCAATGAATAAGAACAATCTGCAATTTTACCTTTCAGCACAAACACAGAATATATGTAACAGCAACAATGTTTTGCTAACTAAACCCACAACATGTAACCTCGAACTAGATATCATCATCTTTAACAAGTGCTGTACATTAAACTGATAGTTATTGTGTTCATGGTGATAGTATTGGCTAACATTATACTGATATCAACTATTACTTTTCAAACATGTCCATTAGCATATCTCATTACTAATTTTACATTAAAATATAATGTT
>JABUQX010122273.1:0-27704 GCA_015478945.1 Trachelipus rathkii | reverse complement strand
GGCGTTGACGATCTTCGGTATGCAGGCTGGGAAGATGATGATAATGATCGAGTTCTAGAAGCTGCCAAGCTGCTACCCGTTTGGTAACCAAGAGCTCTATAAAGTCTGTCCCTTAAGTCAATCATCTCACTCTAATGATTATAATAATCATGAATTAATCATTATATTTACCTTTTATATAAATTTTAAAGTTTAGAACAAGAAATGTTCTGCACAATAAAACTAAATATATAAAAAAAAATATTCATTATTATAAAAGAAATCCTATGAAGAAATTTTCAACGAATTTTCTTTTTCAATTCTCATTACAAGTTCTTGAGCTTTCCAACCAATTAGCTTCATAAGGCAAAACATCTCTAAAATTAAAGAAATAATCTAGTTTTTATTCTCTAGAACCCGTTGTAGCAATAACTGGGAAGATATTTTAGATTGAAAATTATAATTTGAAAAAAAAAATACTATTTCCCATTGCATTCTGCTAAGCTAAGAAAATTGCTATTTACAATTGTATTTTGCTAAGCCAGACATTTTAAAAGCATTTCTGCTATCAAAAAATAAAAATTGTATTCAAGAAGTAGAATTATTAAAGTCTAAACAAGAACAAATAATTAATCTTTTCTCAATATCCATGCAACTGTAGAATGAAAATGTACTATGGAAACTGGAAAAAGAAAATTGAATATGCTAAAAACTTACCTCAGTAGGGTTATTCAAATATGAAACGGCGGTAGAAAGAGCTCCCTGTGAAGCCAAGAGAGCAGCGTATTTGCAAAGATATGAACTAGAAAGATTTCCATCTCTCAAGTTTACAGATCGTCCAACAGATGACAATGCTCGTTCTAATACCACCATAATTTCAATTAAATTCTATAATAATTATAATAATAAAAAATAATATATATATATATATATATATATATATATAATATATATATATATATATATATATATATATATATATATATATATATATATATATATATATATTATATATATATATATATATATTATATATATATATATATATATAATATATATATACCTTCTTCTAGACATCCATTATATCACTATGTGTTGGGGGAGAAAGAATTGCCCATATTGTATGTCTTGCGTGTCGTAAAAGGCGACTAAAGGGACGGTGGTAGTTGGGTTGGCTGCCTACTACTACTAATCATTTGCCAGGAATGCTAATGCATGCCTCGGAAAAGGTCGTGATCGCCGTAAACGGCCTTCTATCTTTCGGCAGAAAATGTATGCATCGTTTGGGTACATGGAATGTCAGAGGAATAAATGTTGAGGAGAAAAGGAAAGAGGTGATGGATGAATTTAGAAAGAGCAAATTTGATTTGCTCGCTGTGACTGAAACAAAGATGAAAGGAAACGGTGAAAATGAGTGGTGTGGTGTGGTATGGTGTGAAGTGTGTTTGTGCTGGTGTGGAAAGGAATGAAAGGGGAGAGAATGGAGTTGCAATTCTGATGAGTGACGTGTGGCTTAGAATAATAATCTTCTTAGAATAATGAATAGGGATGGTGCTTTCGTAACTGATGAAACGGATGTGAGGAGAGAGTAGAGGGAACACTTCGAAAATCTGCATAGCATGTTACGACAGCTACCCCACATCTAACGGAAAACAAATAGAGGATGAAGAAAGAAAGAACGAATATAATTAATATTAATTCTCAGAGGCTGGAGACCTGAGACCTCTCCTACATTATTACAAATTCCAAAAAATGATTAGCTTCATCAAAATTGACCCCTTCAAGCGACTATCCATCTCTCCTTATTGAACATGAAGTTCTCTCTACATGTAAGGCAGAGTCTGATTCCATTCATATTCCCCCTCTTCTGGTGAATGTCAACGCCGCAGAAAGATTAAATGATACATAAATCCCTTCTCTTCACTCTTTTCAGACTTCAGATTCAGAAATTAACAAACAATAAGAAACACTTACAAGGAAATTAAGGACGTATCGACGAAGCAATAATCATATTAGTAATAAATTAGACCAATTGTAAACCAAAATGAGAACTAAAAATATATTCACCCCTTAGAGTAAATGTCTACTCCCCCCCCCCCTCAGGTAATTTAATCAATTAAATAAACAATGCTCTAATTCTCTGACTCAGTGAATAGTTGTGTTATTACCACAAAGGATTTTCCATTAGATCCAAATATTGTAATGGTGAAACCTTTCTTTTTCTCCCTTAAAATCAACGTGTCTACACCACTTCCCACAAAACACAAGTAGGCAAAAAGTTCTCCATAAATTGGATGGACTTTGAAATTGGATGTTGTTCTTCAAAATTCTTTTGCTCTATCCATACGAATCTTAATTGTAATAGCACTAAATATAATTAAGTAAAAATACTCATGATTAAAATTCTAATAGTAATTAAAATAAAATAATTCATTACAATAATTATAATCATTTTTATAAAAAAAAGTACCTATAATCATTTTTATAAAAATAAAGTAGGCAAATAATAATAATAATAATAATAATAATAATAATAATAATAATAATAATAATAATAATAATAATAATAATAATAATAATAATAAAACTGGTAAAGCTGTAATACTAATACAGTCCAAAATGATAAAATATATAATTTCATAATAACCATACTGATTTGGCTCTTTTTTCTCAATTTTAAGTAAACCTATTATACAAAAAATATCAATTTTTTTTTTTTTAAAAAAGTTGCTAACATAAAAATTACTTAATATATGATTATCACCTTGCAATATATCTAGTGAGATGGATGATATATACGTAATATATATATATATCCATCTATTAAAAAGCAGGATTTGTACTCGTTTAGATAACCTCGGAGAGTTTTATATAAACAGGAAATAAATGTTGCATCCAGCCAACGCAATCCCATTGTTCGATCGCAGAGCGATTCCTAATACATCCCACTATTAGACTATGCTCCTAACTACCAAAATTCTTGCTAAATGAGCAATCTCAACATGACTAGTACCTTCTGTTCTACCTCATTTCCACCGAAAATTCCGTAAGCACCAGCTCAGTGTACATAGCCCCTACGTCGACTTGCTGCTCTCTGATCTGCTATATATTCTAGAATTTTCATTCAAATGCCGCGAGAGAATGCCTAAAATTACTTTTAGGAAGCGGCTGCAGATATAATGATAATATGATATACAGGTGTTCACTACTTATGAGCTACGCAATAATATCGTGATAGCATTCTGATTCACAGCCATTTCCTAATCACTTCCTCCCCAGAACAATATGCAGAGGAGGGTGAGACGTAAGTTTATTCTTTAAGAGGCCATATCAACACCTCAGACTTCAAATATGCGATAGCGATAAGTACCAATATTTCATGCACGCAAATATATTGTATCATAATTATGATAAGTCAAAGAAAGAATCTTGTATAAAAGACCTTCCAGTCAAAAATTTTTGCTCTATACAGACCTCATAATAATCTCTCCACTTTTATGTGAACCCTAGCTTAAAGAGTCAACACTTATAAAGTTAATTTCTTTAATAATAATATGTACGAGCGTTAGATCATTAGGTGCTAAGCGTGTATTAAATTAGAAATAGGGAGGATGCTTTATCATGATAACAATAGTCTAATCACGATACATGTGGAAGGTTAATCAAATTACCCACTGAGGATAAAAGACTCCAATAACATCACTTATATCCACATAACATCACCAAAACAACATGCTGACCACCTATTCAACTTCTCTATATCGTCATTCTATCTCCCACCAAGCCTATAGACTCTATAGGAGCCTAACGTATGTCCCAATAACTCGACTACCATTTCACTCGTGCGACTTCTAGGCATTCACCTTAGACTGATCTTCAAGTGAACACACTATATTTATTTCTGTTCGAGTTCTTCAAAGAACATCCACCACTATATATCCGCTTAACCAAACCAGAACCGCTTCGTTATCTATCTGAACCATTCCGCTATGAATGCGAGTCATTGTTACCCATAATGACCAATCCATCTTCAATACTATCGTACTCTAGAGTAGTAATTTCTATATTACTCATTATATTCACTTCTCTCTTATTAATCTTTTTTTATGAACCACTAAATATAAAGTTCATACAACTGTTAATGAGTATCAATCTAGTTGATGATTCAATTCAATTCTCATATCTAATGGAATTTTTTTAAGAAAGACATTTGAAAAAGTGGAAAGTCCGGTAAGTACCGGCCCGTAACCCACTCACCCTTTTTAAAATATATATTATATTATATTCTAACAATAACTGACAAATGCCTACCTAAGATTGTCCATTCATAATAGTACATTACGTACACTCATTTTTAGTTAATCTATATACACTCTTTAATTCCATTATGTTGAGATTCCATTATTTTCTTTTCAATTGCTACAATACCAAATAAAACCAGGAAAATATCATTCATTCATGCAGAACCAAAACTCCCTCAAGACTTTAGTCCCTTTACTAAATCCTATAATACCCAATAGAGATTTAATTGCTATACCCGAATATATAACCTAAAATTATTTTTAATCTCAACCTCATTTAGAATCTTCTCAATCTTAATCTGACCATCTATCCTAGCTTACCTTATTCATATCTACACAAATCAATATATATAATATACTCATACTAGAGATTTATATCAGAAACCCTCGTAAATATATACCTATTAATTACTAGAGTAAATGTGTCACAAATCACTTTTTTATATGTTGAAAATTCAATTGAATTTACTAATCATAAACCATTTTAGCGTTCTTGCATCAGTACTCTCAGAATTACTATACTTTCAAAAGCCTCTCATCCATCTTTTCTACACTAGCCCCTCCCACACCCATCTCTGACTTACCCTCTTAATTACCTCCTCAGATACCGAGTACCACAACTTAATGCCTCAGTATCTACCTCTCCTCAATAGGATACCCCTACCTGCACTATACACGGATACTCAGGTCTCATCTCATCTATTTCTATTATCACCTCTCCCACTTAGCAACATTGGAGGTCCTCCAGATCTACTAATTCAACCTTTTCAAATCACCTATATACATCGTATAAATATTTAAAAGTTGAGGCTTAATAGGGAATGTTGAATATTTTGTAGGTATCAATTGAGAAATATAATTCACCTTCGTTAAATCACATATCCCTTTCAAACCACCTAATTATATCTTACACACGCTTATCCATCGTCATTACATACTTTTGGATTTCATTCAGAAGCACTTATACATACCTATATAACACCATATATATACATTAACATATCCTAGCCATTAAGTGAGTAGAATATCCTACTATATACTATATTAATATATCCTTATCATACGCCTGTTGCAAGTACCTAATTAATAACCTTAAACTCAAGCCAATATATACTAATTTCCGTTACTTCAAGCCTTACTCATTTGGTACCTGAATACACTATGTCAAACATATTTGCGTCATACACTCAAACCAGTCCCGGTCCTTGACGCCACATTCTCATGGCCTGAAACTCATCTCGTGTCTGTTCAGCCAATCCGTACCTATCTCTGCAGTCAAAATGATGGCCTCAACGCCCACTGGCTTATCGACCGACTAAATAGGGACAAGCTCTATTCACGTTAATTATTTCTTAAATACACCTAAAAAGTTTTATCACACTTCGAACTATAAAATATAAATAGTACTATACCTAGAAAATTTCTATAATATTACGTATTTTTACTTTACTTATATCATACTGCCTCATTAAACCTATACTATCATATATATATAAGTATAAGGTACATATAACGCTCTCCTTCCAATCCCTCGTGAATCTAGTTATATAATCCTACCAATGAAGAACTATTGTAACTAAACAACTATCTCAAATCCACTTTAATCACCAACTACTCCCGCCACTTTCTAGCTTGTAATCATTTCTTATTATATCTAGATTAATTCGCCTATTATTACATACTATATTACATCCGTGACATAATCGTAGACTCGTGCCCTACAACTCCTCCCATCTACTCTGTCATTCCTTATGTCATACCATCAACTACACTGTACCCAATTCTCGCGTACGATACTAAACTTGAGACTCTTACCATCTCCGCAGATCCACCACAGTAACCTACTGTTCCATTCAACACTTCTATCCATCTCATAGCGTATCCTATCTAACTACTGGATAACTTCTGCTCCATCAAACTCCTTCAATTTACCATTTGAGAATGCGTAATAGTAGATTATCGAAGCTAGGTCCATCCGACATTCTCTCTCGGTATATCCTTATAGCTTAATAACTCCGTAGCAACATCTGTTACGTGATGAACTTAGAGCAACAGCTTATCGTGGGTCGCCTATTCACTGTGCCATACGTTGACATGCACTCATTTCTCCGAGTCTTATTGTATGCCTAACGTGACTTACGTCATATCTCACGTCATATGCTGCCCCTTCACGTGCTCTACAATGCGTCATTCCTAGCTTCTACTTGTAATACGTCTCTACACGCCATTTCTTCCTCCTTCAAAATCTGACTTTCATTTACCTCATGCTTCTCTTCTTCTCCCCTTACATGTGATTTAGAACTGCACGCCCTACCATCATGCCAAAGTCATAATCCCTCTGTATAAAATAATCGTGACCAACCTACGCGACTCAACCCCCCAAACTTAGTCTATTTCTATTTCTAACTCACTCGCACTCACTAGCTTGTTGCTACGCTACTTGCTATTTCATACCTACTCGAGCTAACTCTTTGCAATTACCTTTATCTAGCTATCTCAACCTGAAACCTTACTTGCCATAGGTCCCCTCATCTCCGAGTGTACTCTCATCCATCTTCTACCTGTCAGCGAGTTACGCTCTACGTTTTCACAGCGTTTTCGTCGAGCATTCACGCGTACTCGATACTTTCTACTTGTGCGCTGATATACTTTACTACAATACATATCCAGCACTTCCTTCATGTTTGCTTATCGCAGGAGTTGTTCTCAGTCTTCCTTAGAGATATATCTGAACGTGCTCGAATCAACTGTTGAGTATGCTGCAGTACGGCTTATAGGTTAGGCCGCTTGATCATATTATCACAATAATGCATTTGTAATACCGTATATGGTATAAAATGAGCCTATACGCGTCAGCTGTACCCTCTCATACATAATGACTACTTCACTATAACTACTTTGTGCAGTATTATCTCCTTCTCTTTGCTATTCTTATGTCTAGCTTTCTTCTCTAAATAGTCGCCCTCTAATAACGTGACTATGTTGGAGTTGATGAGGTGAGAGCGACTTCTTCGTTTTCTTATCTAATATAGCTATGTATATCTGTTCAGGGCTTTATCTTATCTCCTACTTTATTTGATCTTCTCACCTGCGCATCTAAATATATCATCTATCTCAACTATCTAACATCTATAACTTCTATCCACTCATATATGCCGATGACTCGACCCTTCATTCTTCAACATCATTTCAGTTCTAGTCCATTCCTATACTTCTATTTAACTTTCAAGAATTAGACTATATCGTCTTTAAATTCTTTCCGATTACTATATTCTCGCTTGATCTGAGATTAAAAATTTCACGTAGTTGGGCGTCTTATAATATACTCAACCTTTTTGAAAATTCAAATCTTTTAAATAAAACCATACTTAAATACTGTCTCCCTCTTTAAAATCACCTTCTAACTTCCTATCTCTTTCTTAACGGTTCTCTCGTCTCTCCTGTATACAATATAAATACGTGCCTAGGGTGACTATACTATATATATATATATATATATTCTTAACATAAACCAAAAAATATTAGTTATTGTGACAAAATATCACATTCACATCAGGTTTATTTATGTCATATTTCTTTTCGTGGTCTTCTTCTTCATCTTCGGCCTCTCAAAGAAAAGTGAGATATTCTCGCTTAATAAGAATGGGCTGCGAGGAACTTTTTTCCTCTTCTCGTTACTACCTGCAGTATATGACTCAGCGCGACAGGGGTTCTTCCATCATCGCTACACAATGAAAGAGTCTGGAGTACTGTTCTCATATCTGGGTGAGGTGACATCGTGAGGTAACTATCAGACACACCGCTATTTAGAAGACAGGAAATCCCCAGAGGTCAAAGCCACGAACAAGGCTTATAATTCTGATTCCCGCTGCTCTTCTCCCCTCGTTCACTAGACCCTCTATCTTTTGCCGTGTCGCCGATGTAGGCTCGATTCATTTAATCTACGTGGGAACATCCTCACTCGTGACAGGTCAGTACACGGAATCACCCTAGTACAAGGGCATTGTCATTTTCGAGGACGAGAAGCCTTACCACATCGGACGCTTACCCCCAAAACCTTTACGACGAACTCACTTAGGCCTCGTATATCACGTACGAAAGTTACTGAGTGTCTGCGCTCACTCGAGTCTCTTGTGTCCGCAATGGTGTGTGGTAGACGTCGCCAAGCCGCTAACACATGATCCCGCGATGCTCTCCTTCTATCTACTACCTCTCCACCCGCTCTAGTTCTATCTGCGCGTGATACTCTCTTCCTTACTCACAGTTCCTCTCTCTTCCTCCTGCGCAATTTAATCTCCTCCTCCTCTACCGTTAGACCCTGCCCGAGCGATTTCTTCTTGCTCCTATTCTATTGAGCAGCATTAATTTCGGCTCACTTGTACTGTGAGCAACTAATATTCCGACGTTGTCTACATGTCGCGTCTGTATCTCGCGAGGCCCCGGTCGCGTTCTGCCTACACGACTGGACATCTCCACTATACATCCGCGCTTATATCCAAGGTCGACCGCAACACTTCATTTGCTATTCATCCTTTCCTATATATGAACCAAATCTCAATCTCAACATATACTTCATTTATTCTTTATCTCTAATTTTACCCCTTTTATACACATCACTACACCTCTCTATCTAATATACTCATTTATCCATCTCTATTTTAATTCAATTCTTCTCACACCTAGTCACAACACCTCACTAAGATTGGCTACTTTCTGAACAACATATTTTGAAACTTATAGATCTATACTTATCTTATTCCACACCAGAGTTTCTACATATAATCTATTATAATACAATAACAACCATATATATATATCATATATAGTAACAATCATACCCATTTCAATGCTAAAACCCTTAGCATCAGTCAATGATACTTAGCTCATACTTTACATATCACACCAATACTGATTATTTTATATAGCTCAAACCAGATCCAATACTATTCAAAGCCGTGCTTCTTTTCGGCGTTCTTTTTGCAATAGCAGCGAGAGCGTTACTCTACTGACAGTATACGTAACACTGCATGAGTGCACCTCGTACGCTTGCCGTTGCGGTTTTTTCTCACTATCTCCTATTACTCACCAAAACATCGTAAGAAATGACCCTCTAAATATTCCTAAAACACGTCATAGCACATGCTTCCCAGCTGTCATCATCTTACTTTTACTAACAGTGATATGCTCTATCTACTGACCCGCTGTGAGGCGGCAGTGTCACTCACTCGACACGGACACATTTAATTAATCGCTACTCTTATCGTCACTCTGAGTCTGTAACTTCAAAGTCACCATGCAACACATAACTATATCATGACATATTTTACACCATCCCTAATGCACAATAATACATCTCTCTAACGCCCTATTATACCTACATATATACTACTAACTATTCTTCTAGTATTCGCCACCAAAAGCAGGATATCACAAATCCATCCACAATCGAACTAGTTTACATCAAAGTAGTTAGTGCACCCTCCAATCATCATATCCTCACACATTCTGTCCTTATTTTTTATCTCCATTTCTAACTATCCCACTCTCTCAAAGCCCTGCGCGCGCCATCCCCACCATCGCAATCTCTTCATAACTCCCATCACCTACATATACAGAGCTATAATGTGGATTCCTAATGTTCAACCAAGAGCCGAAACAAGAAACGACCAACTCTTCTGAGCGACTCATATACTCCATCTCTCCTAAACCAATTCACCGCGATCTGTTGAACATTCACACTATTGATATTAATTCTTTCTACACACTGTTCACTGATCTGTGTGGCACATATTCATCAACTTAATATGCAATATCTGCATTCAAAACATGTGGAATCCATCCTTAACCTAAAACATTTATATAAATCGCCAAGACAAATACTAAAACCTCGCACTCATATCAATCTCGCTAAACGCCTATTAACTTTCTGATCATATCTATTACAATCTATGATTAACACATAGAGTGTGCGAACAATCCATAAAATCACTGAACAATAACAAATTATTTTATTACGTGTCTTCTCCCATAGCATTTTTAAACTTCCATCTAGTGGTGCTGTTTCTCAATGCTAAAGATTTTACTCTCAATCTACATATTCGCCACAGTCTCATATACACTACTAACCTTTTTACATATCGGCGAGCCTTGTTCTTCACCAATCAGTCCTTCAGTCAGTCATACGTTATCCGTCACCTTCTTTCGACCATATACTGCCTAATTACCTATCATAAAATTGCGTGGCTAAGGCCCTATACACGTGTCCACTATACCAAGCCACATGTTAATTGCTTACTATTCTCTATATTAAAGGCGTATATTTTCCCTTTTCTCATAATTTACTTGACAAGAGAATCATCCCTTTACGCCCTGTTTCTCTCACTTATCCACTTTATTATAAGTGATAGCGTAGATCTACTATTATATCCCGTCTTAATCCTTTCTCTCCAATTATATATACACCTTGGCTTGTAACTTTATATCAGCGCTCTCTACTCAGATGCAAACACTATGTCTCTCCCATTACATAGGACCACTAAAGAGCAAATAAGGATATGTTCCGTAGTAGAGAGACTTATGCTCAACCCTGCTTATATTTCGACTTTGAGGTCACGTCCCTTCCTAAACATTTATCATAATTAGATCTTCTCCCTTTACATGATTATTATAAAAATAACATTTACTTAAATAACAAACTTTCTCACATAATTACATAAGTTTCTTTATGTATTTTTTATATAACAACAACTCTAGTTGGCAGTTTATCTTTAAGATTAATATAGTAAGCATCCCCTCAAGAACTTGATATAGTATCACCATCGTTTACAAATAAAATTGCCGTGAGTTATCTGCTAAACGTAACGACTATGTTAATGAGGTCAATAACTTTACTTAAAACTATAAAGAATGCGATAGCCATCATCAATATATAACATACTAATGGATATATTCTACTTTATCTAATTAAATACTCACTATCAATCTAGTTCAATCCTATAGTAGAAATAGAATTTAGCTAGCTCATAAGATCTCATTATTAATGACCTATATATCTATAAATAACCACAATAAACGGCATAATATAAACTCTCAATCAATAAAAAAATTACATCTATCTATACAAACCTCTTTTACAGCGCATCTATAGACATACTATAACATTTGGCGATGGAACTTAGAGGACTATAGAAAAACACCTAAACCTACACTTAACATCATAAGACGACCATTACCCGCCTCTCTCTTCCCTGAGAGAAAACCCTCATTGTAGTTTATTCTATTAACATGACAAAATAGTTTTGCTTTAAAAATTGTGCCTATGACAAGTGTGGTTCGTAATAGTCAATAAGGTCGAAACGATTTCTTTAACTTAGATGTGCTCACTTTTGAAATTATATGACAGAACCAGTTGTAGTGCAAACATATAATGGTGTATTGTCTAGTAGTGCCTGCGCTCGACTTTCGGATAGAGCGATCTCACATAAAAAAAAAAATATTTACTACAATAAAAGTAAATATAAAACAATATTATATATAAGTAATGATTTGAGCAATTTTGCAGTTATAAAAATGTAATGCAAAACTTAAGTTCTCTTAGAGAAATTGCCATATACGTTATCGTTTATAATATTTGATAGAAACTTTTATATCGATTTGCTATGATGACAATAAAGAATAGATAAAAGGCCTGATTTTAATTGATATCCAAACAATATTCACTCTCTCAATTTCTAACTCTGCTAACAAACAGACATCTGTGCAATATTTCGTGTGTTTAGCTATACCATCCTTCTCGGTATAGGCAGAGACACGTGCACTATATATCAGCAATCACAGGAAATAGACAAGGGAACCATTATAGAAATTGAAGGAAATCAAGCGGTTACCAACATATAGGGTGTGTACCGATATTTGCATTACTATATGTATAGCGTGACTTGCAATATTGTCTATGTGCCAATAAGATAGACAGACTACACCAACGAACCACATTTGAGGGAATAATTTGAACATTCTCCATTTTTTGGTCTAATTAAACTAAATGCAAATAATTTTTATAAACAAATATATTATTAATGTTTTACAAATGACCCCTGCTTCATCAAAAAATAATTCTGACAATTTCTTGACAGCAATACTATGCGATTGATTACAGATGTTATATAGAGAATATGAGTTCCACATAAATAATGTCTTATATATATATTTATATGTAATACTAATTCTAAAATAGCCTAATCTACTTAAAACATAACATAACTATTTTAAAAACTCATATTTTGTCCTTTAATTTTAATAAAGATTTAGCGTACGAGCTTATAATTGAATGTGAGTAAGATATAGGTCGGTATGCCCTCTTGTAAGTAATGAAGTTTGTTGACCTTTTTGTATATTTTTATTTTCACTTTTTCTTTTCTTATCATTATTATATTTTTCGTTTATAATATTTATTTAATCTGCTTTTAGAACTTAAACTGTGATTTTTCCACTGCTTATATATATATATCAAGATACAAAGATATTTGGCCTAATGTTCATTACCGAAAGTCAACTTAAAAGATACCGCATAAATGTTGTAGGTATCGCGTTTAAAAGGATTATACGGCAAATATATGTTATACCATAGAACCGTATACACGATTAACTACTTACATCTCAAAATATATCCCGATACTATGATTACCTATAATACGATTACCTCAAAAATAATCTGAGTCACTCTCTAGATACCACCTATATATATATATATAGATAACCGATATATACTAGATACCATGGTTATCGGTATATGCTCCAAATAAAAAAAATAAATATATATATATATATATATATATATATATATTATATATATATATATATTAATTTATAATTATATATATAAATATAATTAATATATATTTATAATATATATTAATAATATATATATATATATATTATTAATATATATTATATATTATACTAATGAAGTATTAATAATATATTATATATATTATTAATATATAGATAATATAAATATATATAATATATTAATATTATATATATATATTATTATATATTATAAGTAATATATATTATATATATATATATAATATAAACTAATTAACGAAGTAGAAGGGGACTTCTCTCATCATCTGCAAAGTCTTTTAACAACGTTTAATGACGTGACAATGAAAACACATTAAATACCACATCAACTAATCAACTCAGTTTACACTGTGGATCTCTACAAGACTTATACTTTAACACGGTCTCTCTCACATACAATGATTGTGTTAAACAATACGACAGACATGACAATCCATTCTAGAGCCATCATGTTCACACATCTCGTCAAAAAGATTGACTGTCTCTACGTCTGTATTAATTACATATGCGTGATAAATTACAACTTCATAATTGGAAAACTGCGTGGGTACTTCTAAGGTATGACTAGAAATATTTACATAACACAGTGTTTTATGGAACTTTTATACTTTATAATCTGAATACGTGTTTACACTCTTAATTCTTAACTTATAATTACAACTTAAAAGGTGGTTACTTTGTTTAGAATTCAAATACAATGTCAAAAAACTAATACTTAGCACTTCAAAGGTTTTAGGAAAAAAAATTAATCTTCATATTCAAACTCTTAACCGTAATAATCTGGGTACAAATAGTTTTCAGAAGGATGGATTCACTTTTAAATATTGTGAATTTCCATTTCAAATGAACAACTCATCTTACAGTACTGCATTTGTATCATCATTAAACATGCAATACACACAGTTCTGTTAAACATTTGAATCAAAACCTCAAAACCATGTTTTCTATTTTCTCTTTTTGTATTAATTAATGGCAATTGAAAATTGATAATCAATCTCATTATTTAATTATAAAACACGTGTGTGAATTACTGAGCTGAGACGCAGACATATATATTATATTTGGATTGCAGGACATGTGAATATAGAAGGGTATTGAAGTCGATGCTGCAGCAATGGTTTCTTGTGTTATATATGTCTGCTACATTAAAGTATTTAAAACTAAATTTAATATTTTAATAATGAAGAAATGCATCTTATGGCAAACCATTTCAAATAAGAATAGTAGAGGTTTTTTGTCAGTTTTTAAAGCTTCAGTCCCTGATCTAAGTGTGTATGAACATAGCAGATTGAAACAATGTGCTGGATAAACTTAGATTGACTGTCCATAATTTACAGTGATTTTACTGTTCTGAAGATATTCAAATATCAAGATATCAAAAATGTTCAAAAAATAATAATAGTAAGGCACATTTTTAATTCGATATTGCGTGAAACTTTATACGTTGATTCTTCTTTAAAAAGTTTATCGATTTGACTTTATTAAACAATAAGGGAATTTAACTCCAGGGATATAAACTGTCAAAGAATTGGCAAGTAAGTCGATATTATAACCAATGCAGTACTCTCTACTGGCCTCCGTGAAGATAATAATGAATACTGGATAATGAATTAGGGACATAATTAATACCTCACTACCCCTCCGGGGAATGGGTCTCAACGAGTAACTCCTCCGCTCAATTTTATAGGTAATTAATTAATTAATTAACAACGAAAACTTATAATTGCTGAACTCGGCTACATTCCTCCGCCCCTCCCCATTAATACTCAAGAAGAAATATGGTGAAAACGTCCTCTCCCTCTTCCCCTTCCTAAGCATAATTCCCCGTCGGCTATCGAAGCTCCTATCTTCATCTTACTTCGATATCATGCCATTATATTTTATTTATATGATTCTTCTTTAAAACATTCTTTATGGTATACATTTCTAGTCAATAAGCATTCTTAATATTGCTGTATTCACAAATTATGTGTAATATTGTTTTTCTGTAAATCCGGTTCCATACTTAACTCGATTGAATTATTTCAGTGATTTTGAAACTCTTTTCGTATTGCTCTGAAACTTTATACGTTGATTCTTCTTTAAAAAGTTTATCGATTTGACTTTATTTGGCATCCTTTTTAAGTTTTAATTTCGAAATATCTTATCAGATGTTATGATAATTTATTTTTTTTTTTTTTGAATTATAATTTTTTTTATTAATATTTCTGATTTTTAAATTTATAATCAATTTTTTCTTAAAAAATTCTTAATATTGATATTTTGAAACATGTCCGTCACCACTTAAATTCTTTGTTAGTTAGAAATTAAATTATTAACTTATTTAAATTACAACGATGTAATTAATATAATAAAATAAACTCAAATATGTTGAGAATTATAGGCGAGAATTAGCCCATAATAGATTCCTTTTATTTTATTATTATTATTATTATTCGATTATTATTAATAATGGTATTATTAACTATTTTAAAAAAGATTTTAAATTAACTAATACATTGATAATTATATATTTAATTATTAATTATATATATATTATATTATTATATATATATATATATATATCATAAATTTAAGATATTATAAGGTAATTAAGGATTTATTACAATACAGTCATTAAATTAATATATTTTTCTTATTTATATATCCATGTATAGACCTCAATATAATATTCACATCCGGGTAACTTTACCTTAGTAAAGTTTAAATACTAAGGGGACTTTCTAGTCTGGGGAAGCACAAGATATAGCCCATGGTCTTTGTATTATTATTTTTTTATTTATTATTATTATTATTATTAATTATTTTATATTTTTATTATTATTATTTTATTATTATTGTTTGTGAGTGTGTGCGTGTTTATTGTTGTACTTTATATGTTATGATTACGGTGTTATTTGTCTGAGTGCGTGACAGTCATTTGCAGTTGCGGCCTGTTTGAACATAATTGTAGTTACTCAATATAGGATTTTTGGATTTGCCAGTTAATAACAATAAAAATCATTAAAATATAGTAAACAAAGATAGGTTATAAAGTATCCATAAAAAGAAGATGGAGTGGCGTTCATCCCGATTCCTTTAATGTGTACTTAGTCATGTATCTATAATGTAAAAAAGAGATACTGCGAAAATAATTTTCAAAAGATTTGGATAGAGGAGAAAGTCTCATTGTATTATAAACGGGGATCTGACGCACTTTTTATTATTCTATTTTCTATTATATATATATATATATATTTATGAGTAGTTTTATTATTTTTATTATTATTATATTATTATTATTTTATAATTATTATTATTATTACAATCATAATTAAATTTATAATTAAATTATTAATTAATTTATTGTTAGTATTATAATTATATATATTAATTATTATAATTAATTATTATATTATATATCAATTAATAATCAATTATAATATAATTTATTTAAATAATATAATATATGACTCTATGATATTATATGATATATAACTGTAAATTAATGGATATAATGTGTTTATATTATAGTTAATTATATCGTATGATAATTCTAATTATTATATTATTATTATTAATTATATATTATATTATTAATAATATAAATTACAATACTACCTCATCATTTATTTTAATAACCTTTCTAAACTCATTATGAAGTTCCTTTTATACTTTTATTATGAACTGTCTCTTGATACTTGATAAAATTGCCCCTTTATCCCATATCACCTATTCTAATCTATTCGTAAATCGATATAAATGTATACTGTAATGTAAGTATTTTAATATTAGGATATCATAGTATAACTTATTTAACTCTTGTGACTAAATGATAAACTTTTCCTTAATTCAACCTATCTCTAGGTATCCTATCCTAGAATTTGTTAACCTTTTTTATACTTTTTTGAATGTATGTATATATTATTATTATTATTATGTATATTACTTTCATTATACCGTTACTATACAATTTATAATATAATTATACCCTCAGTTATATTATTATATTATTATTATAATTATATTTTATTATTTATAGATATTATATATTTATTTTATTATAATAACTGTATTGTTTGTTAGCGTATGTTTTATATATACTATTAATATATATATTATAATATATTATATATATAATTAATTATATATATATATATTAATATATATATATATATATATATATTATAATATATTATTTATTATATATATATATTATATTTTAATATTATAATTAATATAATTAATAATAATTAAATATATTAATAATATAATAATATATATATATATATTTATATAATATATTATAATATATTATATTGGTGGTTCTTGAAAAAAATCATAAACTTAATTCATTGTTTAATATATATTCCAAACAATTGATATTAAATAATTATGTCAAACGATTTACAAATTTAAGTATAGTGTCCAGAATAATTCAATATTAGATATAGTTAAAATGTCTATGTGTTAGTAAACTCAATGAATAATAAAAAAGATCTATTAGATTAATCTTAATAATTACTCAAATGGCTATCTATATATATGTGACAAAGAATCGTTTTTCGTATTTCCGTCCAGTTAGAGCCGGAAACATAAATCAACTTCATTCAATAGATAAATTAACCAGACACTGAGAAGGTAAATCACTCGTTAATAGAAGATTAATTTACCGTATTACAAGCTTTTTTATAATGAGTGTCGGAATAACCTCTAAAGGCTCCACTCAACCCTTTACATTTCTATCCCACTATAACCCTAATCCATCTCACTCCGCTAACCAAATTCTTATCGGTAAACTTCACATTGTCTATCACCTAAGACCTATTAGCACTAAAACATACAATATAACCGTAAACCATAAAGATTCAGACCGTAACTTTAGCCCAAAATCAATTCGTACATGTTTATGTCTCACCATAAGAATATAGTAAAAGGAGATGTCAACCCTAGTTAAAACTATATATACCTCAAATCCTTTATACTGAAGTAAAGACTTATATAAAAATTTTTATACTAAAGTAATTTATATTATGGATAAACGAACTTAAAGAATTAAAAAATATATTTTAATATATAGTAAATTACACTACAACCTAAAATTGTTTATATATAATTTGTGAAATAAATATCATTTGTTAAGGCTCATTCACAAGAAAGAAGTGGTGGGAAAGGTAAAAAAGCAAAGTTGAATATTTTTGTGATATGCCAAATTTTAAAAGAAAGAGAAGTTTGGTTACATTGATGAAGAGACCTAACTCTCAAATAATAATGGTAAGATTTATAATTTGTAAATGTGAGAGAAACTCTCATGATCAGAGATAAAAAG
Source organism: Trachelipus rathkii (assembly GCA_015478945.1). Taxonomy (NCBI): domain Eukaryota; kingdom Metazoa; phylum Arthropoda; class Malacostraca; order Isopoda; family Trachelipodidae; genus Trachelipus; species Trachelipus rathkii. Next base: position 9,251 of record JABUQX010122273.1, on the reverse strand, counting down.
AAAAAGTATATGCTATATAAATACTATTTTATGCCTCTTTGTGAACGTAATTATCTTAACTAGAAATAATGCTCTTTATTTTACGCATTTATGATGAAGTCAGTCTTTTAACTTAGGAATTGCCATCCAAATATTTAATCTGAAAGAATATGGCTAGTACCTTGTATACGTTGCGGTATGAAATGTGTAAATTTAATATATATATATATATATATATATATATATAATATTAATATATGATATTAATATATTATTAATATAATATATATATATATATATTATATTATATATTATAATATATATATATATGACATTAATTTTAGTAAGATCTCAATAAGAAACCAAAGCCTAATAAAAAAATTAAAAATAACCCAAATAATAAATAAATTAATTAGTATCTTATATAATAAGTATATTATAATGGGTAATAACACAACCACAGATTGAATTAACTGTTGCGAAAGAATAGGATAATTAAAAATACTAGAACTCTCGTCATACTGGAAGAGGTTGAACCACGCGTGTTTGCTAGACTTGAGATCAAGTATACTCGGATAACTTTAACTGATATTAGAGCTATCCTCTAACCCAGGATAGCTCAGTCATGTTTATAAGCATCGATAAGTATATTTAGACTCAGTTTAGTGACAACTAACGCGGTGGTTCAAATCTCAGAAAAGTATGCCAGTTTCTCATTTATCATAACCCATAAAATGTATCGTATTGGATATTATACCATCTTTTTATAATTTAAATTAGCTATGCCATGCATATGTATATATTATATTATTATATAACAAGTAATATTATACTATATATTAATATAATATATATATATATATTAATATATAATATATATTATAATATTATATTAATATAAGTTAGATATCAGTGAGTACTTATAAAAATCTTTATATTACGGACTCGCTCTCGTAATACTGTATACCTGATAATGTAAGCCCCTATAACCTCCAAAAAATACGTTATAATTCTTAGATAACTAGTAAAAAACTAAAACAGAACTTGATGTAAAAGTTTTGTCGGAAGGATTTTTCTCATATATATATTATATTATATATTATATATATAGAATGAAAGAAAGATTAGAAATACACAGGTTAACTGGGCGTGTTGGAGTGAGTGATAAATGAAGCCGAGAGGAAGCTAATGCTGCGCACGAATACGTAGACACTGAGAGAGAGGATTTCCACGATATAAAAAAGGAAGCAGAGAGGAGTCTGATAGATGTAGTGGCGATCACTAACTGCGTGCAAAGGCCGATACGATGATGAATCTAAAATTGAAAATCCAGTTGTTATTTTTAGGGAACGCCACGGTGTTTATAAGGCACCTATGCATTTAGAATTCAGGTTCGATTGGTTATCGCTGGATGCCTATCATGAGTAGTGAGGGTGAGTTGATACGTTGGCGTACAACACGAGATCCGGCGCGATGGGACGTCCGAAGAAAAAGTGTAGTGAGCTCTAGTAAAGTGAGAGATGTGAGCAGGGCAAGAAGAAAATAGTAGGTGTGTGTGAGATTGAGGCAGCATGTAGGCTAATGATAAGGAAATTGTTATACGCTGCGCGACGTAAAGTTAGTTATGTGAAGGCACAGTATGGTTGTGGGGTACCTCAACACACTCAGGCTCCAAGCGGCTCCGAAACTCGAACAGCCTGCTACACTCCTTGAACGCACATCTTTATAAACCCTCAACTTCACGACTTCAAGACGAACATGATCATCTCCGATCCCCTTTAGTGACCCCTGGTTCGCCTCATCTACTGGCTAGTTACAAGCATATCTTTATCGCGAGTGGATAATATTTGATACAACAGTACTGTCTGTGTGCCGGCTGTCCTTTCACATACATCACCAATTTAGTGAGGAGGCCTTCTGGTAAGGCTGGGCTTTCTGTGGTGTTAAACTTTCTTTGACTACGTATGGTATCTTGCCTACGAAGTTATGTCTCCTATGAATTTCTAGCCTAATTCGTCCTATATACCTCTTGAAATCATACCTGATATAACGCTACTCACTGATAGCGTCACCAATTGCTGGGAAATTACTAATCATACTCACTGGGGTGGTGTACAAAGAAGTGTTGACCTAACATGACCAATGTTTCCATATACTGATGTGATTACCCAAATTGGGAGAGGGTGGTGTGTGTTAGCTAGCTATAGCTCAGAATTTGCTTGGTCTCACTACTAGTTTAACTATCTACACGCTATAAATATAAATATATATATTAATGAAATTTAAATATATCATAATTTAATTACTTTAATAAAATTTATATTTACATCATTATTATCTTATATATACCTAATTACCTAATTAATAGATCATCCTATTACGTGATATATATCTGATTCCTGCAAGTGAAACTATCAGCATACTGTCATATTTACTTCTAATAAGTGGTATAGACTCACATATAAATACCCACAATAATTATAACTCGTATTAGTTTTTCACTATATATATTGCATATCAGATTCATCCATTTTCCATTGAAATAAAAAGTTGTGATAATAAAGTTATATTGCTACGTATATCATAGTCCTATAACTCTCTGGGTATATTAATAATTTCACTCACTCAGGAAAACGAAGATCGACTAATATTTCTATGTAGTACTATGAATAGGGTACAATAATAACTTGGCAAGGCTCAATATAACTATCACGTACATATTTATAATCCATTCCTAATCTGTTTTTGATATCAGAACCACATTTATTCTTATATACTTAATACTATGCACCATTACTCACTTGCTATCAGGGTCCATCAAGTCTAACGTTGATAATGGAAGTGCTTGGTATATAATGATGAGATCGAGACACATAGGGGGTAGTACAAATTCATCCATTATCATAATTTACAAACTATTTATGATCGGAGATAATTGAATACTCTACTTTTGATAACTGCTGAAATATTGACTATATATACCTGAGATATATAGGTTTAGATGATGTATATGTACTTTTATTAGCTATGTAGCCATCATGACCCTCATACTATAACTATACACACGGCGTCTATGCATAATAATATGAGAGATCTCCTACCTCACCGTTTATATACATAGTTCTTAGTATTCTTATTTCATATATATCTACCCTTACTAGTTCGCTAATTAGTTCATTGACTCAGTGATTACCGTTCTGAACATTTCCGCTATAAATAATAATAACATATCCCCTTTTTTGCGCTTCCGGTTAATTTTATTACTAAAGACACAAAGTATTACTTAACTCTTTCTTCAGATTCTTCTTATAAATTATTTCTTATATATCATTAATTATATATATATATATATACCTGAGCCCTACTACAACTACCATATATTATGATTAGTATTTATCAGTATATGACAAAGACCTATTCAAAGAGGTGGATGTCATACTTAATTTGCTGTTAATTATATACTTAATACTTGACCTTATCTATATATTGTAACCAATCGTATATATCTAGTACGTTTTAGTGTGATTCTAATAGTATAGGTGAAATAAGATGCTATGCGCCCTTTCGAGATCTCCTCGCGCCCATAAAAATGTTTGTGAATATGGTCGTAGATAATATTGTGTTACAGTTGCAAAGCGACTCTATTGTCAAACATGTCGATGCACACAGTGTATTGAAGATTAACTACTATTACTACTAATTATTGTCTTAACTCAATAATCTCATCTATTCATTTACTTATATTACTCTCTCTAATTCTCTTTCATCTTCTCTTTATCTCCTCATCTTTTCATCCTTTTAATTCTAAATTTTATTCACTTTTTTCTCTTTTTTCTCGACTATCATTCATCCATTCCTCATATCTCTCTCATTCTCCATCTTTCTACTCTCATCTCTTCATTTCTCTACTCTCTCTACTCTCCCTACTCATTTTATAATAATATATTATTAATTCATTAAAATTCGGCGATTATATTATATTATAGTAATATTTAAAGTATTCAACGTCAGTAAATTTAATGCTTAATTAAAATTAACTTTTAATTTGAATTTAAATGTCAAGTGGAATATTTAAACTATTTATAAATATTATATATATTAATTATTTAATTATTATTTATAATATATTTTATTATTATATTATTTTAATTAAATATATTTATTATTTATATTATTATTTAATATATTATTAATCTATAATTTTATTAGTTATCCTTAATATTTATTAATTTAATACCTTTAATGTGTATAATGATAAGAACATTGAAAATTATCATGCTTCTCTTTGCCAGTACAAATTTTCCCTATTGTATAACATATATATATAATATATATATTATATATAATAGTATTATATATATATTTATTATTATAATATCTTACGATATCTTAATTTCTAATGTATAAAATCTATAATACAGAAACACTAGTATATATATAATATTGACCTATTACATTTTACCAATTGTACGTGTCGAAACCTTTTATAAACTTCTTACAGCGCTGATATATACTGGGGTATGTGGACATCCCACTGTAGCAACCAATAAAGTTCTAGAATAACTGTAAAGCTAACCCTAATATAGAGACTAATAATGCCTCAAGGTTCTGATAATATATGTTAATAGTTCATTTAAATATTAAATTCTCAATTTAGGTGATATGATGATGAATTATTGTGATTCTTATGATTATTGTGATTGTTGTGATTATTATTATTTTATATTATTCATTATTATTATTATTTATATTATTATTTTGTTGTTGTATTGATTGTTATGTTGTGAGTGTGGGTAGTGAGTTGTTGTTTTATAATAATATCACTTTGTTAGTATGTTAGTTGTAGATATTTCAATAGATACATAATTTATAAGTATAGATATCATGGCAATGGAAGATGTTAAGAAAGAAAATTTGCCTCTAGACACACATCTTTTGAGGAGGATTTGGGTTATATTGATATAAGATAGAGAAAATCATGCGTATTCGATAGGGATACCAGATTTGTATCCCAGTTACATCGAGACATGCGGATTTCATCGCGGGGAACCGAAAATGGAAGCCTCTTTGTCTATAGAATGATTCTCAGAGTGTCTGATTCGCTCAGTGGAAAATTTTCAACCCACGTAAGTGCCCCCATTTTACCCGAAAAGGACATTGTCAGCGATAGGAACCAGCCATGCATAATTGCAGCAGACTATGGATCGCGGTGTGACATTTCCCAACCCTTAGAAAGTACAATGGTTCATTTCCTGACTTGATGTTTTTTAATACTCGAGGAGATATTATTGTAGAATAAAATATTATTATTTCGTGGCTACAGAGAAATACGATAGTACTAGACATTGTTATTGTATTAAAATATTTTACTGACGATTTCATTTATAATTATATAAATAAGTATTTTTAATTCATATTTTATTTATACTATTTGATTTTATTGCATTATTATATACGTGTATTTCGCTAGTTTGCTCATTATTATATGTCAATTTTCATTAATTTATTTTTATTTTATAATTATTAAGATTTATTGTTAAAGTAAAGTGAAAAGTATAATTTATTTTGTGCTGTTGGCTCTCTCGTAATGTCCACATAAGATATCTTTTTCTTTTATTTAATATATTTCTAAAATTTTTCTATTTCAAAATTTATTTTTAAAAATTGTTCTCTATTATAATTATTATATTTATTTATTAATTAATTATTATTATTTAATTATTTATTTTATTATTAATTATTATTATATTATTATTTAATTATTTAATTATTTATTTTATTATTATTAATTTACTCAATTTTTGCTATAATTTATTTATTATTATTAATTATTATTATTATTTTATTATTTATAATTTATTATTTAATTATTATTATTATTAATTAATTATTTTATTTAATTTATTTATTTAATTATTTATTAATTTAATTATTATTATTATTATATTATTAATTATAATTCAATATTTATATTATTATTATTAATATTAAATGTTCATATTAATTAATTATGATAATATAATTATTTATATATATTATTAGTTTTCATTTAATTATTTTATAAATTATTAATTATTTTACATTATTTATAGGTATTGTTATCGATTTTTATATTATAGTTTATTAATATTTTTATATTTATAAATATTAATAAAAAACAAATAATAAACTAAACAAGATTTTAAAATTTAAATAATAACACTTATATATTTATAATAGAATTAAAATATTTTATGATGAATACTTTATTATTATTTTATCTCATTTTTTCTGATCTTTTTTAGGAAATACACTTTTTGCTCGTTGATATTCTGTATTTAACTGTTTCGTAATATGATAAATTTCTCTTCCCAGTGTCTAGGTTCAGATATATTTATATATTCCATAGGGGAGAGAATAATAAGTGTCATATAGTATATAATAAAATTTCGCAATTTTTCGTATAATATGTTTATTTTCTTTCTCTTTATTTTATTTATTTTATTCATTAATGATTTTATTTTTATATATATTATATTTTTGAATTAAACATATTTTTGCTGACGTAAATAAAAGTGTTCGTGATATATAGTAATGCCAAAACATAAAGCTTATAACTTCTAGTTCACTTTAGTGACCTATATAGATGATAAATAATTCTAAATAAAAAATTAGTTTGAAAATTAAGGTAATTGTAAAGGAGACAAAATATGACGCAATAATAATAAGTCGATAAATTTTTATCCGATAATCTCGGATTTTTTGAAATATTTTTAACATACACCTATGCATGGAGGACGTAAACAGCGTTGCCATTATCTTATATGCTTATAGTTTACAAGTCCGAAAACTCGTCATGGTTTTATGATTAACGAGTTGTTAAGATAGACAGAATTTAAACTTATTGAATACTTATTAACTCAAAACTAATTATAGCTGGAAGTTATGGGTCGAAACAACACCAGAAAAAATTTTTTTTTTTTTAGTCGAGTTGCATTGTGAAAGTTATCGAAAACATCGATTATCGTTTAAAAAATCGGTTTTTATAGTATGCTTAGCTCCCCAATTACCCAAATAAAAGCATATGTTAAAAAATTATAATAAATTTAGAAAAAAAAAACAAACTAACATAAATATCCCAATCATCGCAAGAGCAGTTGCGCAGATAAACTTTTTCGTAATACAACAATTACGAATCAGTAAAATATATTAAGCATATCAAAACAATTAACAAAATATATAATAATATATATATATATATTAATATAATAATATATTAATATAATAATAATATATATATATATAGATATATATTATTATGATTATATTATATATTTATAATATATATATATTATATATATATACCTATAATATTATAATATAATATATAATATATTATATATATATATTAATTAATATATAATATATTATATATAAATATTAATAAATACCTATCCCAGTAATTTTATGACATTTAAAAATTTTAGATTAAGGGGGTCACTTATAAAGGAATAAAATATTAAGTTAAATGTAGGTGTCATCAGATTAAAATATATTATTATATAAGTTTGGAATAAACGTACTATATATGATCCCAAATAAGAGATATAATAAATTGAATTTGGTAGCGTTTTAATAAATTTTAAATTTTCGTTACATTTTGCACAAATAATCCAATTAACTAAGCGGACAAATTATAAAAATTCTAAAGAAATAATTTATTTATTCTTTTTTACTCATATTAAAATATATGCGTGTCTGTTAAAAGATAAGTAAGCAATTTTACTCCTGTCATGTCTTATACTATGTGTAAGTAGGGGATAAGGTAGTGAGTATATAGTAAGCTTGTGGATGACCCCGCTGGATTCATAAGTACTAATTTTCAGTTTTTAAGATATATTAGTAAATAGATTGCTTTAAAGTTAACATACACATTTTTGATCTTTAAATTCTAATTAATTATACAGCTCAAAAATATTAGTGAATTTGGCTTCGGATAAATTTACATAAAATATAGTCTCACAAAACTAATATTATTTTCTTGCTAAATTCTATTATACTAAAAATATAATATAAATTATATAGTTATTAGCTTTAATAACGATTGATAGATATTATTGTAAACTTGAAATAAATCTGAATTTAAGTTTTATATTTAGCAAATTTTAATGTGATAAAACTGTTAGAAATGTTAATTTAAATAAGTTGAATATTTTTAACTGTCAAATTTTATTGATCACTTGACCATTTTATCATTTGTATAATTAATTCTTTTCGTATACCCACCACTCCACAATATTAGACTCAAACGCTACATTAAGTAATGACGTATCTGGAAATAATAAATAATAAAGGATAAATAACAAATTAGTTATTTGTACTATAATTATAAATATATGAGTATTAATTAAGAAATTTCATTTAAACTTATTGAAACACGCAGACCAGACATTATTATAAAATTTAATATATATAATGGTATAATATAGTAATTTATTCATATAGAAAAAAAAAAAAAATAATAAACATATAAAGAGCAATGTATATAAGTGATGGTATAAAATGATCAAAAAATTAGTATATATAAATTGGCAAGTATAGAGATATGTTCACACAAACAATATAGTAATAAAATTGCTATATTATTTAATAGTATATGTAGATATAATATAGGTTAATTTTAAATATGGATATAGTGAATAAGATATCGGAATATTTATATTATATAATAATATATATATATATATATATATATATAGTTATTTAACCTATATTACTGCATCAAACAATAAAATTCATTATATATATATTATATTTGAAGATATTTACATATATTATATATATATAATATATATATGGTTAAACCTTCTTATTTATATATGACTTAAGTATATGCTATGTATATATATATATATATATATATATATAGTAACTATTTCAATAGTTATATATATAGATGTAGTGAAAATGCTATATAAATATATAGTAGATATAAATTGATTATATAATTATTATATCGAGCATAAGTAAACCAGTATATATATATTATTATTATATATATATTTCTTCTATATATATATATATATATATATAGTTATAAGTATCCTATATAATAAGAGGAAATGTAAAGAATTTTAGATAGCCAACGTGTACTCGCTCACATCATTATAGTTAATATAAATGGGATGTATATATATTAGAGTAGGATATATAATTTTAGATAAGATAAATGATCGATACTTTTTAATAAGTGTTTATATTATCACTTATATTTAGAATATACTTTGGATATC
>JABUQX010122272.1:0-39646 GCA_015478945.1 Trachelipus rathkii | reverse complement strand
TAATATATATAATATTATTATATAATATTATAAATATATATATATATTATATATATATAATAAATATATTATATATATATATTATATATTTATATATAATATAATATATATATATATATATATATTATATATAATTATATATAATATATTATATATTATATATATTGATATTATATATTATACAATATATATATATATATATAATATATAATATATATATATATAAGATATAATATTATATATATATAAATATATATAAATATATATATATATATATATATATTATATATAATATATATATATATATATATATATATATATATAATAATATATAACTTAGTTCCAGTAGTGCTTAACTACAATAAATTAGCAACTATGGCTCTGAAAATTTGCAACTTCTGCAGCGCTCGTGCTGGACCGCCTGGGGGAAAACATTGACCACAAGGACATGGAGGAGGAAGAGGGACGTGATAGATATTCAGTTTACGTCGGTGTTTTAATAAAAAAAAATTAACAAAATTGTTTCTTCCTTTAAAAGCATGCTTTTATTATCGCACTAAAGTTTACTTTGCAAATAAATTTAACGAACAGGCACCGGCAGGCGAAAAGTCACAGGCTCAAAGGCGAAATGATGTGACAAAAATATAGGCGCAAAGGCGCTAGGCGCACTTGGTCCGGCGGCATAGGCGCAGGCGCACTCAAAAAAATTATAGGTGCGCCCATGCTCTTGGTCATTAATACAAATTAAGCCCGATTGCTTAACACATATAGAAAATATAAATCCTTTTTATATATTTTTCGACTTAATCTTTTTGGAAAGTACAACATCTTAGAAAACATTGTTGTAGTAGCCGTCGTACTTCTGCAACGCATAAACACGGATTAAACCTTTCTTTTGGTCTTCTAAAAATGAATCAAATCAATTGGCAATTTTGGTTTTTATCATCATCATTTCAAGAAGTTTTTAAACCCCCAGAAATTCTTCTGGAACAGTCATTTTTTCAAGATCGAAAAACCTTAATCCTATAGATTGTTCATTGTCTGACAAATCCACAATTTCATCTGCCAATATGGAGTAGACAAAAATTTTTTTTGAATCCGCGACAATCATGTTTTTTTGTACAATTCCACCCAAATTGATAAGTTAATTTTTAATCATCAGAGACTTCCAGATGACATTCTTCTTTCCTTAAATATGTTCTTTCAATTCCGCATCACCACTTTCTATTCGAAGTTTAATGAGATCTTCAAAAATTCCCTCATGCAGGCCTATATCTCTAAAGGTTAAAGTGCACCAGGTTCCGCAGAAAATTATGGCCTTCAAAATTGCTCTGTAATATTTCTTTTAATTTCTGCAATTGTTTTTTGATGTTCTGTCCTGCAACTGAAAATCAACGGGTTACCCTTCCGCTGTATGATTTAGTTATAGCTTTGGGTAACCGCCAAATTGTTAGTTCGAACATTTCTGGCAGAGTTCTAGCGGAGAATACTGTCAGAAGGATGCCAGCTGTATAAAAGCACACAGCTAGTTGATCTCAAGCCAATATGAAAGCGAAAACACATTAATACTCTTTAGAAAAAAATGTAAGTTTATTATACGTTAATAATTAGTAATTGCTACTTCATTAATCTATTGATTGATGTGATCTTTTCAGTTTTCTACTAATAACGTAGTCTGGCAAACATATAAGTTTTTTTTTTTTATTTCGTCAAGATTTTAAGGGGGCAAGTTGCACCTGCCCTCCCCTGTATACTCCCCATGGAATACATGTATTAATAATTAATTCAAAAAATTTTAAAAAGATATTGTTGTCATGCACTCTGCCTTCAAATTTTTGAAGCTTAGTGGATAACTAATAATAAATTTATTGTACAGCGCCGATCATTTATTAGACAGTTGGGCTACCAAATAACTATTAACAAATTTTATTTAGATTATCTGCTTGTGTACTAAACCGTTTTGTTTCTGTTCACGGGAAAAATAATTTATTTTTTGCACTTTTTTTCCATGTTTACATGTGAATAATGTCAAAAACGACCTGACAGGCAAAACCAATACGATTTTTGGAATTCAGCGCAACAAAATACATAAGAAACAACTGATCGGATCATGACAACAGAAAAAAGGTAAAATTGTTAAAGTTATTTGTAATCCAAACTGTTTTGAAATGAATGATTGGCGCTTTATGTGTTATAAAACTTCCATAAGTTATAACTAAGTCTTCAAATTTGAAGGCATAGTGTATAACAAATAATATCTTTAAAAGTTTAGAATTATCTTAATACATGTATCGGTATCGCCTAAGAAAGTAACAGTTGACGATGTTATCGATATGGCTAAGACAAAGTTTCGTTGTACCAGTATAGGTTAAACAATTTTTACCATATATGCTGTATCCGATTTGCCATGTTGAAAGTGGCATTTCATAAGCGCTTAAATACAACTCAAACAAAGCGTTGGTTTTGTCTTTAGCAAAAAAAATTTAACAAATTTTGTATAAGCGCAAAAACTTTGTTCCTCAGTTGGACTTTATGTTTTTATTCACCGATTAACTTCCTTACTAATTTTTACTAAATAAAGGAGCAAATTAGGTGCATGCTCAAGAAATTTTTTCTTTGCCAAAAAAAATATTCAAAAAAACTGAAGAGTATCTCTGTTAAAAATATAAGAAGCCAAAAAACAAATAGCAAATATTATACAAAATAATTTAGTTTTTTTTAAAATAAAAATAGAAATATTCAAATACCTTAAATAAGGAAAACAAAAAAAAATAAAATGTACATAATTATATATGGATAACTATATATTTATTATAATATATATATATATTATATATATATATATATATATATATATATATATATATATATTATATATATATATATATTATATATATATATATATATTATAATATATATATATATATTATATATATTAAATTCGTAGACCAAACCGAGCCCCTATTCCATCCATTCCATCAAGTATACCTACTTCAGTAGGTATAGTTGATCAGGGAAAATTGAATTACATGTATTTTCAAACCAAGTTGATTAAGGTACGCAGATTTGCAAGCCATGCTTCAGTTTAACGAATTTTAAAATTCTAGTCACCGTGGATGTGGCTTTGAACCCAAATGGGCGGACATTCTTTGCTAGAAGCAAGAGAGAGAGAGAGAGAGAGAGAGAGAGAGAGAGAGAGAGAGAGAGAGAGAGAGAGAGAGAGAGAGAGAGAGAGAGAGAGAGAGAGAGAGAGAGAGAGAGAGAGAGAGAGAGAGAGAGAGAGAGAGAGAGAGAGAGAGAGAGAGAGACAAAGACAAAGACAAAGACAAAGAGATTTTGTGTTGTAATAGATATATCGTGTGTGAGTTTGTGTGTGTGTGTGTGTTAGCTATGTTTTTAGTTATGTTTGTCTACTGAGGTTTAGTGTAATTCACTATGCAGTAAATTGTGATTAAATATTTCAGAAAATTTCCTGCTGAGGGAAATTTTTTGTGACCGTTCACGTAGCGGGACCGAGAAAACTTCGATCCTTAAGCGAGATACAACTCGCATAAATACCGTAGTTTCCTCGGTCAGACTACCTGAATGGGACCTGAAGGGACAAGAAATTACCGCCAACAGGAGAGTTTGTATAAGATTTAATTATACTTTACAGCATAGTGAATTACACTTATCTCAATATCTACACCACTAATATATAATATATATAGATATATATATATATATATATATATATATATATATATATATATATATATATATATATATATATATATATTATATATATATATATATATTAATATATTTTTATATATTATATATATAATATATATATAATATATTTAATTATATATATATATATTATATATATATATAATTTATATAATATATATATATATATATATATTATATATATATATAAATATATATATATATATAAATATATATATCATATATATATTATATATATATATATATATATATATATATTAATAAATAAACAATATGCCACGATTTTGAAATAGACACGACACTACAATGTATAAATGAAATTACCAATCATTTGGCTTATAAAGCCTTTTTTTTCGTTTTTGAAAGATCTAGGCTCCCCCTTTAAGGAATGTATCTAGAAGAGAGTATATAATAGAATAGAATTGTTTAGAGGTCTAGCCTTTACCTTTAGGAAACGTATCATTTAATTATACGTAGAATGAGAGGATATTCAAATGTCCACAAAAAAAATGAGCAGATAATTGCTGGATAAATAAATAAAAACCCTTAAAACTCAATCGCAATCCATCAGACAATTCGTTTTTCAACCAACAGTAGTTATTATTATTATTATTATTATTATTATTATTATTATTATTATTATTATTATTATTATTATTATTATTATTATTATTATTATTATTATTATATTATTATTTGATCAAATCTTTTGATTGTCACAGACCTAGTATGTTCTTTTGACTTAAGACTCGTAGCTTATGAGAAGGTTTCTTATCCTAATAAGGAAAACTAACAGGTAAGAAAATAGCGCTAACAAGATAGAAATAGGATATATAGAGGTTGCTCGAAATTAAAACCCCTTCTATATAAACGCTTAAAGGAGCCAACGCCAGTTAAATAGGTAAACGTAAGGGTTTGAACCAACATATTTATTAACTGAACAATGCATAACTCGATAATTTATTTAAATTTTTTAAGTTTTAAGAGCTTTGAAAGCTCCTTAAAAATACCATCTGTTTTTCCATTTGCTGTATTCAATGACCCGAGACTCAGATTTGTTTTGTACGCTAGTAAAACGAAAAAGAAATGAAAATATAAAATATTTTTATTATAAATACTAATTATTAGAAGAAATCTGAAAAATAACAGAAACTATTTTTTACTATAAGATAAATAACATATTTTTAATATTATATGGATAACTATTTCAGAAATTTACTGAAAAGTAGGATTTTATGACGAAAAAAAAAATACATAAAAACAAAAAAACAAAACAAAACAAAGCAAACTATTGTTAAAAAGATATTCTCCACACATGTAGAAACGAAAGAATGAATATTTTTTACTTTTTAATTATGAATACAAATTTAAAAACAAAGAATTTTTTAATTTTTTTATAGTTTTAAAATTATAAGTATTTTTTATTTTTTTGAACTATTTTAATAAGCAAGATTATATATATATATATGATATATCTATATAATATGTTTTTATAGTATTAATAAATAATATTAATTATATTAATACAATATTAATACTAACATCTTTTTTATCATTATAAATTATGTATATGTGTTTCTTATAATATATATATATATATAATATATTTATATTATATATATAAAAATATAAATATATATTTATATATTATATATTATATAGAAATAGTAATATATATATATTATATATATATATAATATATTAATATAGTTTATATAATTGTCATTATTTTATACTGTACTGTGACTATTTTTTCTGAAAAAATTTCTAAGGTTCAAAAAATTTCTAAGTTCGAGAAAGTTAAGTTAAGTAAGTTTTTAAAGAAAATTCTTTAAGTGGCAGCTTCTGGAATTGATGCTCAGAGCTTCAAAAAGAGTACCCTTTCCTTAAAAAAACTAAAACTTAAAAGAACTTGATCTCAACGTAGAACCTTTTCAACTTACTTTGATATATAGTCAGGGAAAAGCGAATAATTTAGACTTTTCCAAATATCCATACTATTTATAGATATATTATAATATATATATATACATAATTCGTATATATATAAAATATTTATAAATGTATATTACCTTACGATTTATATATACTAATACTAAACCCTCTAATGTATATGGAATAAGATTATATCTTACTCTCTTCTAATCAGGAGTAGGGATAAGGGCCTCTAGTTTACCAGCTCCCGGCCTAATTTGGAATCAGGGTGATAGCAAGCCAAAAGGCTTATAATCATTATTATGCACTTTCACTCATAATTCACGCTGACCTGCAATTCGTTGACTCACCAGCTATATATATTAATAATATAATCCTTATTATATTATAAGTATTATATCGCTTAATTAGGTATAGGGAGCTCTGCTAAGAGCACCACAATAAACTCAGCATTGACCATATATAATATCATTAACTCGCTATCAATAGTCTCAGGCCACCTACTATCATTACTTATTGAAAATAAACTCAGCACAATTATGCTCATCCAGAATCTAAAGATTGTCCCTAATCACGCCATCATAAATATATAAAGCTTACAGATTAAAGACTTGAGAATTGATCTTAGAAGAAAAGGATATGGCAAGACTGCAATAATATATAGATTAATGTGCACCTTCAAGTCAGATATTAAAATTATAACTCTTGAAGCTTGAGCGTCTCACTATATAAATAAAAATAGTTAGCTTAAATAGGGCATATTACACTAAGGTTATTTTAAGCTTATTGAGAAAATTTGTTTTCCCAAGCTCAAACGAAGTACTTGACCGTTATCTTTACACTTTCCAGAATGATTAATATTAAAATTGCACATACCAGAAACGATTCGAACTAAAGGAAATTTGAACACAAGACCTATTACTTCAGCTCGAAGCTTAACAGTGAAAACAATGCATCCGGCTCGAAAGGCATTCAACACGAAATAGAGTTTTAACATGAGAACCTATCAGTCAAAAATAAAGAGGCGAATGAAATCTCCAAATATCAAAAACCGCCTCTCTACTGTTGCATTTGGCAACCCTAGGTTCCAAAGAAATAACCTCCTTTTCGAGTTGCACAAAATCTTGACTTATAGATTTTCTATATCTCCCGGGGCGTTGAAATGTTTAGGCCTCCTATTAGGCAGAGTCAGAACTTTACTACTTGGAATGAAATATCTTTGAAAAACAGCGCCAGACACTATTAATCATGATTCTTTCGATAACTACATCAGAATATTTTATATCTTGCAGTTCATGCAGCTTTCCGCTGATAGGCCGATCATTTTTGACTATCTCTATCAGCTGGCGTTGATGAACTTCCAGCTTCCATCTCAGACGTAGAAAGGGGGTTCACCGCTCCAGGAATATTTAACGATGGATTTGCTGGAAAGGCGACAGGGACTGCGTCTTGTACGTTGAGCGGTGCTTGAACATACTGGAGTCAAGAGAAGCTCTAGGGATACAAAATTTTGACCTGGATACAAGTGCTCTGAACTTTGTACCCCAGGGAGTCCTGACGCCATACACCCGATCTGACTTGATTTGTCTCACATTACTAAAGATCTCCGGCTATCCCGTATCTGCAGTAAGGACGTTTCTTCACTGGACTTTTTGAGTAAGGAACAACTAATTCTTTTTGTCTAATTATCCAGCTGATCTGTCTAGAGATCTCTTCCAGCTCTCTAAGACTGGGAGTACTCATGTACCACCTTGTACGAAATTTTCGAATTTTTCGTGAAGAAATATTCAGTGATTTACTAGCTCTTTCTTAGCCGAAGTCGAGTCCCAGAACCGATTATTTGACCCAGCTCCGTGTAATGCCAAGAGGTTTTTACACAGGTTGATAAATCGTTGGGAATAAAGGTTAATATCTGCACTTTAACTTGTTGGTGTATGTGAGCGGACTTGATTGTATAGCCATCAGCATATCTGACAATTATCGTACTGAATTCGAATATTCACACAGGAACGTCCAATTTTTTGAAAACAATCCTCACCAACGTATTAACCTTCCCACTGCTTCTACATATCGGGGCATATACTGGAATTCCGCTTATGCGAAATCTGATTTTTCTTAAAACCTCCTCCCATATTTCTGACACGAGACAATCCTAGAAGTCAGTTCCTTATTTAAGAGGCGCTTGTCGCTAAGACCACATCAAGCACCTCCGAAACGATTAACAATCGTTGAATAAATGATTGATTTAGATGACATGTAATCTATAAGGTCTAAATAGACCGCACGCATATTAAGAACAGGTGAAAATGAGTATGAACATTTTTTAGAGCTGAGGCCAGAGCCTATTGACTTTGACCACAATGTTACTGGTGTAGTTCAACACCATACTGCTTAATTGCCGAATAATTCCACCTGGTCTTTTGAATAATTGTGAAGCGTGGGTACCGAAAAGCAAAATTATTGAACTTTCTGACAGTTAGCATTCCTGCAAACAAATTTTGATAGAAGTTATGACAGCTGAAGTCAGCCCAGAAGCCTTGGCGAATATTTGTTAACATGCTTGATATGCCCCAATGCACACTTATGGTGAGCATCAGCCTTTATGATTAACTTGGAGAGTGGTGACTTTTTTGACAGCAAGATGGGGATTAATTACGTCATATTGTACATAATTGATCTTGCAAAGACCCTTTGCTCCTGATGAGCGATATTTCATCCAAGAACAAGTAATTATGTACAAGTCCCGGAACTTGCCTGTGAAAGGCAAGATTTTTTAATCTCTTCTAAAAATGGAAGTAAATCTTTAAGAACGATTCTTTCTGCATTTGTCTGCAGACAATACAGACGTGCTTTTAAATCATGACTAATTGTCACGCCTCTTGACAAGGCTCCAACTGGGAAACAATAAAGAACTACTCGATATAGATTTGTCAAGTTTTAATATATGACAACTCCACCACAGGAGTTCATTGCCACTTGAAACATCAGCAAAAATAAGGAGATATGTTTTCTTTCAGCCGCATGGCCAGTAAATATATTTAAAGAGAGCACATTGTTGGCCCTTTCTGCCCAGAAGGACATGTTCTTTTGAACTCTTTGAATGAAATACCTTTGGTCAGAAGGTCCGCTGGATTTCTGTTCTGACGTATAGAAATTTATGACTTAACGAATATTCCTCTTGAAGCGAAGATCTCATGGCGCGAATATCTTGGCACACCGATTCCTTACCAATATTTGCTTAACTTTCGAGATCCTATTTTGGATCCAATTAAGAGTTATCTGCGAGTCGGAGAATATGTTCAATTCCTTGAACTTGACACCCGACAGGCCACTTAACATTTGTGGTAAGCACTTTTAATGCTAAAAACACAGACAATAATTCCAAACAGGGAAGCGTTCTTCCCTTTGCAGGAGCGATTTTTCCTTGACCAAAAAAGATTTTGACCCTCTGCCGCTGATGAAACAGACACCACAAGCAAGCAACAGTCTTGCATTCGGCAGAATCATGAAATACTAATTAGAGTCCTCGACATCCAATGAAGATTTCTAAAAAGACTCCTTCAGAGAGGTTTAAGGTCCTGCTTCAACTTCTCACCATGAATTATTTGAGTTTCGGGCGCAGCGATTATTGCATCCCATTACCATGTCCATTCCCAATTTTTCTTCATAAGAAGACGGCCTCGAACGGTGACGGGAAGGTAAGGCATTAGTGGATCGAAAACTTTGAAATTCTCCCCGGACAGACTTTCTCTTGTAGAGCATATTTAATGAAATCACTAAGACTCGAGACTATCTTAAAGCCGTATATATATAAATACCCTAAACTCTTGCTTCATACACTTTGATTCAGTTGCATTACCCTACTCCTTGATATTTCTTTGACGTCTGGGACAATGAAGTTCCAGAGCACAAGTTGAGCCCCTCATCATACGTTGAGTGGCCTTTTGAAAAAATATCTGTTCTTTGACACAGACGAGGAAGTGTACAAAAAATTATCAAGTACAGATTATTTGAAGAAAGAGAGCTACGATCAGTAGAGTATTTTATTGCCGTTGATTTGGTATCACAGCCCTAGACACTAGTGGCTGACAGCCACACCGAAGTGATGGTGCACTACGGTAAGTGATGTAACCACCATCAGCCTCCCAGAAAAACAGAAGCGATTTCTGTTCTCTTCTAATTTTATTGATCTGGAGGAAGGCTTTCGAAATATCTGCCAGAACGATGAATTTGTATGTTTTCGTGAAATATAGTAAACACACTTAAATAGGGAAAGCTAGGATAAATCTACCCCTGGATACATCGCTGATTAAGTAAAGGGCTACAACATATTTTCAGGCTGCAGTTAAAGACGGGACGAATATTTTAGTTGTTATTTGTTCAGCTGTGTTTATTATAGGTCTATGTGGAACAAAGATGTAATTATATGATAATCTTTCGGATGCACCTCCACAGCCTCAACAATACCTTCTTTAAAGTAATTCCTTAATATTTCCCATACTTTTTAAGCAAGCCTTGAGCAGTCAATTTCTTTTTGACTCGTTGCATCGAAGCAAGAGCAACGTGATGATTTGATGAAACCTGCTCAAGAATATCTTGAAACCCCGGAAAGTTCCAGCAGCGTCCGATACCTTCCGTCTCGAGAACTCTATCCCTTCTTGGAATCTTTTGATGAATATTTCGTAATGGAACCCTGTTCCCGCTCCTCATTGATACCCAAGACTCTAATTATACGAGATTCTCCAGCCCAAGTCCAAACAGACTCGTTGTGTATTAGTGGTGTCAAGTACGCAAATACCGGTTCCACTACAGATTGATTACATGTTCCGGGACGTTTCCGGAAAGATCTTTGAATATTTGAAAGGTATGGGGAGCTCGGAATTCTGTCATGATTGTTTGACAGCTTTCGGGCGAAAATATCTTCCAACGATTTTTCATTTTGGGAAGATGTCAAAAAAGATGTTACAGGGCCGAAAGGCACGTACCCATGACAAGTTTCTAGGGCACTGCGCCCGAATGCATTTACCGTGTTAATGCTTATTAAATGAGAGCATCGTATGCCAGCAGCCATTGAATATTTGAACCCTTAACATTATTATTTTGATCAGTGGACTATCTGCACTTTGAACACCATTTTGCGGTAATATTTTTATAAGCCTCCGTCTGGCCCTTTAACATTAAAAGCCATATCCAGCAAATCAACTATTTACAGGACTAGGCTAGAATATATTCCACAACAAATGCCATCTCTAAATTTAAACCGTAAAGATCTTAATTCCTCTCCCAAAAATGCTTTTAATGGAAGCTTGATGACTAGGAAGACTATTTTCATTGACTCTCAATTTTTTAAGAATGCTCATATGAAAATACGTGGATTGACTACCTAAATCAGGCAGCACACTTACAGGACTATTTTCACTTGCTTCTTTATGTTAAGGGAGAGAGTGGCAGAAATATTTTGACCCCGGATGAGGCGTGTACCTGTCATTTACATACAGAGATTTATGAAAAGCCATGGCGGACCATTGTCCTCTAGTCGCGACTGATGTTGACGGACGGACGATTTCTTCGAAAAGCACGGACAAGTTCTATTTTTGAAAGCAAGAGCTGTTATGTTTGAATTTTTGCACATTTGCCATGACGGTCAACTAAAAGTCCCGTACCTACTTGCGGACACTTTTAGCGAAAGCTTTCTGCTACTTGAGCAAGCTTGCAAAGCAATGACGCAGTCATTTACAGCGCTTCCTGCTTTATCAGAGTAAGAAATAACTTCACAAGAAATCATGCGATGATTTCTGTCGCAAAATTTACAATTCGAAATAAATGATTTAGAAGATTTTTTAATTCTCCCACTCTTTTGACTGCGTTTCGTTGTCATCTTCTGGACGATGAGATTTCGAACTTCCTCTTAGAGGAAGCGTTAAAGCTGACGATTTAGCCGATTTAAGCTCAAAAGGAGCACGACTACGCTCAAATCCCTTTTTAGGGGCAGATTTATTCCCCTCCCCCTCTCCATAGACTTGATTATTTTACCGTAATGCTCCAAATTATATTACGGAGATATTCATCCTGCTGTGATTAATTTGAGCTCACGAAGAAAGCCAGTTGGAAGTTTGTCAACGATTATATGACTCATGAGCTTACAGCCCCGAAGGCTCTTCAAAGAAATCGATTCCAAACTTCCCTTGAGTCAATGAATATTTACTCTCACTTCGACAGGAATATACGAATAATGTTCAAATATTCTCTAAAAATAGCGCAGAATCGATTTATATGAAACAGAGAATCAATAATATATTCGATCTTAAGTAAAGCTCTTTAAATATTTCGAAGCGACTTTCCAAATGGAGTCGACATATTACATGCCAAATATCTTTGAGACGCCATTACCTGATAACACATGGACTTTAAATACACTGCAATTTTGCAGTCGCTAGAATAATCTTTTCTGGCCCCATACAACATTTTGGAAAGGACAGGCAATAACGAGCGGAAAGAATGCCGCTTCCCTCACCCCTGAACTCTTGATACTTTATTATATCTATTGTTCTTTAACTTGGCTGTTTATGCATGATATTTTTATTATATTCTGCCATCTCTTGACTAGATATTCCGTCTTCAGAGAGAGCCTCTGAAGCAGCAGAGGCGCAGACGGGAAAAGATAGGAAACATAAACCGCGGTGTCATACGCCCAGATTAATTATTCATTCCTGGGGTATGATAACTGTACCCTTTCAATATTTCCTCGTCCAAAATGACGATCATACTTGAGAGAGATGGACAGACTTATGTGATGAACTTTCTCCCGTATCAGAAGCCATCAAGTTCTTCACCTTCCTCATTTTTGATGTGAATTTCCTTCAGTTTTGACGAAAACGACTTGATTATCTCCGTGGTTTCGTGCAGAAGATCGAAAGATTTTTGAAAGGAGCGTTAATTTTCTACTTTTAAATTTCACCGTTCTCCAGTCTCTTCAACAGGGACAGTTATTGACTTAAACTCTTTCGTGGAGAATCGACTCAATTCCGTTCTGGAGAGAGAAGTGTATTGTCCTCCTCCCAGAAATTTATGACACTGTCCTCCAACTCAGACACCATTTGTCTAAGTGATTCATCTTCGAAGAAGAACATTTTAGTAAAATGAATATTGAAAAAAAAATCAAAGCAAAAAATACGCAAAAAAAAATGCTACTTATTATATGAGCAAAACGCACGATATTTACCACCACCTAAGATTTAATAGGGCAATGATTTCTAAGAACAATATAAATTACCAAATTAACCCAAAATAATAATTTTTACGCAAAATTTAAACTTGCCGAAAATATATATTTTACTTTTTTATAACGCAAAAAATATTTAACACAAAAATTATTTAATATATTGAAAAGGACGAGAATGTCGTCGAATTATTTGAAAACAATCCAATTATATAGAAATTGAAACAAGTCTAACTAAAAAAATACTACAAAAATATATCTGAGGACCGTTTATTTCTCCTCAAACGCAGCAACATATATATGCGTGGAATATATGAAATCATAATATATACTTTTATATATATATCATATAATATATATATATATAATTATATATATTATATTATATATATATTAATATAATATTATATTAATATATATATATATATATATATATATAATATATATATATATCATAATACTTATTATATATATTAATAATATATTTAAACTCCTTTAATTTACCAGTCTATCTGCCAGACATATTTTCGAATCCGAACGCCAGACTATTCCCAACCCGCAAACCCTTTGAGAATTATAATGTGTGTGTTATAAACAAAACTATCCCAGCTTTTTACCCGAAAAAAGATTTTTAATGGGAATTCTTTTTCCACCCTTTACAGGAATATTGAAAAAGAACTTTGTCACCACACAAATAATAATGAAGTAAACCCGAAAAATATTCCACGTAGAAATTTAAACCTTAAGAACAGCAGTATTTTTACCGCCGACTAACCGAAATACCCTAATTTAAACTTTAAACCAAGCCACAGTAAGTTTACCGACCATACGAAATACCTAAATTTTAGACCGAGAAAACAACTGTTTAAATTTACAACACCTTCTTTCAGATAATATTAATTGTTAGTTTATCCAGATTATTGAAATGAGTCAGGATATTACAGCGCATCAAGATATAAAAGATCCAGATTAATACGACCATTGAATATAATTAAAGTTAGATTAAGAAACTTGAAGAATTTCCTTAGAAGAAATGATAATTGCCAAGTGAACATATGTTTAGTTATGGTGCAACTGCCAAGTCCCACAGAATTAAGGAAATTATAACCTCTTGAAGCCTTGGGTTCTTCAACCCTATAACTAAAATAGTTAGATAAATAGTGGGATATTACACTAGGTTATTTTTAAGCTTATTGAGAAAATGCCACAAGACTTCAAAAACGAAAGTAGTGACGTTTTTAGTACTTTCACCAGAATGTTAAATTAAACAATGCAATTACAGAGACACCATTGTCCCGAAATAAAGGAATATAGTTAGTAAACATAACCTTTAATCAGTACACACCACGAAGCATTAAAAACAGTTGAAAAAATTTGAATAACGGCTACCGAAGATACTTAAAGAATGATTTTAAGATGAGACACTATGAGATTCAAAAATAAGGCGATAAATCTATATCAAAAAAACGCTCACTCCTATTTTTGCATTTGCAAAAAAAGGTTTCCCCAAGAATAACTTTTGTTGACAACTCCTTGACCCATATAATTTTTATATAATAGTATATTATTAATATATATACATATATAGTATATAGATATATCATATATATATAATATAATATATATATATATATATATAATATATTATAATATATATATATTATATATTATATAAATTTATATATTATATACATATATATTATATTATTATATATAATATAAATATATATATATATAATATAATTATGATATACTATATATATTATAATATATTATATATATTATATATATTAATATATATTAATTATTATATTATATATATATACGTATATATATTAAAGATGAATATGAAATTGATACTCAAATATGTGCAAATAGCATAGACATGTTGAAATCTTTAAATTTTTCCTTTTTTGTAAACAACGAAAAACCACCGCTCCTTTAAATTCTCTCTACAATCTCACATTATACATTGAATAGAAGTAATGAAAGTAACAAACAAAAACTTGACAATGATCTGTGACAGATATTCATGATAAAAGGCTGTTAATGATAACAATGATACACATACGACACACAATTAGATTTTAAACATCACCAGATGTATGGTCCATTATAAAAATTTTTAAAATTCTCCAAATTATATTTCTTTGGAAAAATCATTAGAAAGATTTTTATTACTTTTGTCTTAATTTTACTGTTATGCAATTTTATTTTATTATATCTTATATGTATAGTTGATTGTTTCTTATATACCTTGCTTTATTATAACACTCGAAAATTGTGGTGTTAATTGAAAACTCTAAGAATTGAATATTGAATTTTTTTTATATCCAATTCTAAACTGTAACACTGATTTGGAAAGCAATCTAAAAATACTCTTTATTAGTGGATTGGAATTCATGTAATTATTTATTAACTTGTTAGCATTCTTGATGTTCGTGGTTTAGGGTCCATTTTTCAACTTCTATTTCTTCAATTCTCCATTTTCCCCAACTTTATATTTATTTTCCCATTATTTAACTCTTCTTGGTTTTTAGAAGCTGGTCAGAAATGAACGCCTATTGAATATATTAAAAATCTAAAATGAAGCAATATAGTAATTTAGTATATTTTTTTAAATAAAAAGAATATGCACTACACTTATATATATATATATATTAATATATTATATATTATATATATATATCATATATAGTATATATATATATATATATATATATAAGTAATATATAGTCATATATATATATATATATAATTTAATTAATATATATATAATGAATAGTATATATATATATATATAAGTATATATATAATATATAAATATAATAATATATATATTATTTTATTATATTATAATATATTTAATAATTAATATATAAATAATATAATATAATATAATAATATATAATTATTATATATAAGATAATAATTATTTAATTAATATAATATAATGAATATATTAATATACCATATCATTTACCTGCATTTTTTGCATAAATATAATATATCAAATACTTATTATTTAATGTTATAATATATATTATTTATATAATTTATTAATATATATTTTAAATAATTATAATAACATAATATAAATTATATCAAATTAGTTTAGACTAGTATATATTAATATATACTTTATTTTTGTCATATATTATTTAAATTAATGATGTATATATGAAATATCCTTTAGTCTTCGTACAGGGGACTATATATAATAATAGAACATTCCTATATATTTATGATTATTTATATATATATCTATATATATATTTATATATAAATAATATAATAATATAATTTATAATTATAATATTAATATATATATTTTATATAAATATATTATATAATAATTAATTAAAATATTATTATATATATATATATTATAATTAATATATATATATAATTAAGTATATAATAATAATAGCCAATTTATATACTAAATTATATATATATATAATATAAGTATACAGTATTAATAATATTTAATAAGGATATTGCATAGCCTTTAAATATACAATTGCGATGCGAAATGTATAATAATATAAATTCTGAAAATGACTACAGACGCATAATACTCCTAACATATAGTTTCTAATCGCAATATTTGTTATTTGTGTATACTTAGAAGATAAGTTTATAGTATATTGTTTGATCCAACTTTCTCTTTTCTATATATCTCTGTTGTTATATAAGATCTTATATCTCATAAGTATCTATTTATTTTGTGTGTTTGTTTATGTTAAGGCAAGAAGGATGTTTATATTGTCAAACAGGAGAGACGGACGTAAAAACCGTCGAAAGAGATAGGAAAGTTAGAAGGTGATTTAGAGAGGAAAGATTGATAAAGAGAAAGGAGAGTCAAAGAATTGAATTTCACAAAGGTTGAGACGACCCCACCAGGCAACAGTGCCTCCCCGAGATACATCATAAGCAGATATCATAAAAATCGGATAAAAGATTATAAGACGAGAAGCTATATCTAGATAGTAAAAGATAGGTGAGCAGGAATTGATAAAGGAAAAGTGATAGAAAGAAGGTAAGGCGAGTCACTCGCATTAACATGTAAGAATAAAGAGTTACGACATTTTGAGGCATGATTTAATCTGAATAATAAGTAGCAATAAAGTAGGAGATAGCTTCACATAAATATACCCTGTGTAAAAGAATCACACACTAATTGTACTATGAAAGAAGAACAGCCGATATAATGTAAGCTGATTTGTCAATAAGAAAATCTAGACAGTAAGATAAGCAATAGAGAAGGAGTAGAATAACCTCAAAGAGAGAGAGCTTGGAGTAAAGCAGTTAGAACTCGTGATGTCATACCCAGTCAATAAATGCCTTGTGATAGTACAGGGCGCCACCACGCACAGTCTCTCAAACGAATTCCTAAGCCGGCATAAAACCATATAATCACGTAATTAGATTAGAAAATTATATATTGCCAGTAGACCTCAAAGAGCTACCGATAAGCAAATATAATTACGATACTAGAGCGAATCCGAAAGAAATAGTCTTATTAAATTATTATAATAATTATAATATATTAATTATATATATATGATAATATAAGGATAATTTATATATATAATAATTATATAATATTAAGTGAATTGAGACTCCAAGATGATCTAAGTATGAAAAGGAGAATTTGATGAAGTGGCTATAAGGTTTCAATAGAATTACTTAGAATAAATACAATTGTGAGACTATAGGTTGCAAGTATAGTGTTTTAGAAGTATCAGAGCAGCTATCACTTTTTTTTTTTCGAAACACTGTAAATATATTTTGACATTTCTCAGCAAATTCTTCCCTTATCATTATTGGTAAGTGATAATATTTATTATTGAGCTTCTAGAATAAATAATTTTATACGAATTGAGTCATAATTATGGATAGGTAAATCAGTCATCGAATAAAGCACACTCCATCCAAATACTCATGTATATTGACACCTATATTCTTTTAAACCTCTTATAATCTCATTCATAAATCTGTCAGAACCCCCGAAACAAAAATCATCCGAATGAGTACACATAACCCCAATAACCTACCCTCACTCTTCCATAAAAATAAAGCAGGTTCCAATTTACTCTTTATACCACCCAATTCCTCAATACCACCCACCACCTTATCACACCAAGCCAAAACAGCATCTTTCAAACCATTTACAGTTTTCTTTAACTCCCGAATACTTCCTTCTTTCGCTTTTTTTAGCGGCGTCACGTATACACGTCTTTTAACTAATCACATCACCCTGTAGATAAGCAGACTTAATATCAATCGAATTCCATTCCCATCACTCTCTTAAACATATTAACAAATACTTAAGACAGATCCTTAAAACCTTCCAAGAACATGTTGGTGCTATCGTAAATAATTCATCTCCTCATCTCCTTCTTCTTTAAAACCTCTTGCTACCAATCTAGCTTTACATATCTCCTTACCTTCTTTCACCTTTTCAGAAATAACTCAACGAAGAGATACATTCTTTTGACCAGTGTTTACAACCTTTTTAAACACTCCATTATTTTCACAATTATCAATTATTTTTGCATTCAGAACTCTTTCATCTTCACAATTACCCAACCACACTTCCTCCTGATCCTCAATTCCTTCAATTTCCTTTTAATCACAAAATTCCATCCATTCTCATTCACCAGTCGCAACATTTCTGATATTGGAACAGCACTCCATTACTTACTAGTTGCGTTCCCTGCTCTACTTAGGATTTTTACTTCCCTACATTCCCCATTCTCCTTATATGTACACCTGAATTATCTTGAATTTTGATTGACCTCTTTGTTCCTTCTGATTCCCCTCCCCTTCCTCTTCTTCATCATCATCCTCATCATCAGCGATATTTTCCCGAGCTATTTCATATTCCTCAAACTCATCTTCTCCCTCACGCTCATTTTCTTCGTTATCATCATTCCTTGTTGTCCTTGTTTGTTCTTCCTCTATTTCTTCTACAATATTCTCAAAACCGTGCTGAGGTATCCTTGCTAACCTAACAATGTTTACCCTTGCCACATCCCGCAGAGTACCTCCATTCTTTGCAACCACCGTTTTTCCGTCTCTACCTATCACTTTGCAGGGCCCCTCCACTGTTTATCCATTTCCCTTTTGTAATACACCTCCTCTCCCGCTTCTGCCAAATCCACATTATGCTCACAAACCTGACCCTTAATCGCTTTTTTATTCTCTCTTCAGCTTGCTGTTGTATATGTATCAACCTACTTTTCTTTATCCCATCCAAATGTTTCAATAACCTTTCTCCTTCTATTCCAAGAACAACCATGCTTATCTCCTCATCTGTTGTTCGATTAGGCAACCTTACATTCTTATAAAAAAAAGTTGATTTGGGGAACACCCATTCTTATCTAACAAACCATTCTTTGCCAACCGACCACATCAAACTTGCATTTTTACTAATCCATTCTTTCAGATTTTAACAAACCAACTATCCTTTCACACTGCCCATTACTCCAAAGACTTCCAGCTGCAGTTGCCCACATACTAAACCTTTCACACAACACTTTTATCTTCCCATTCATAAAATCCAAACCATT
This sequence comes from Trachelipus rathkii, assembly GCA_015478945.1. NCBI lineage: Eukaryota > Metazoa > Arthropoda > Malacostraca > Isopoda > Trachelipodidae > Trachelipus > Trachelipus rathkii. Next base: position 20,182 of record JABUQX010122272.1, on the reverse strand, counting down.
ATCACTAAAAACTTATCAGGCTCCCCCAATATGCTAATCCGTTTTACCAACAATTTTTTAACAATTTCTCTTGGTTCCTTACTTTGAACTCAAAAACTTGCAATACCTAGTTACTAAATAAATCATCACCAAAAATTTATGCTTTTCTAGCTCACCCAAATCCATTGCCACTTTTTCATTAAATATCTTAGCCAAGGGAAATCCCACAATAGGTCTACAGGGTGTCTTCTTACACCTCACACATGTGTCACACCTATCACTCACCTCTTCTATACACCTCCTTATTTCTGTCCACTCATCACTATCAATCTCATTACCATATGCATCTCTCCCTAAGTTCCATAATCTTTCTTTTCCAGAGTGACCATACTCCAAGTCTTCCTGTACTACCTATTCCCTCATGATTTCATTCATAAAGTCTTCTCTCGTACTACCTATTCACCGTATGTTACTTCTTATAACATATCTTTAACTCATTTACCTTAGAGTGACTTTTCTATTTTGACTTAGGCTCTATTGCCAACATACAACTACAATAAATTCATCTTATGTTTAGTTATCACAATTCTAATGACTCAAAATTTTTTGACTATTTCCAACATACCCTCTGATGTGACCATATTTTACAATACTCACATACCTGGACGATTTTCAACTGAAATTGATCATTCGGAAATTTATAGTACTCAACAAACATTAACGTATCATTTAAGCTGCTGTAAACATAGTTCAGCCTCATCCAAATTGCAACTCCTTCTCTCCCCCGTCTTCCCCCTCTCTTCCTCTCCACACCAGCATCTATTACTACATCTTTCACTTCCAACACTCATCTTTAGCACTCGTTTCCACTCAGAACTTAACTTTAGCCTCGTCGAGGATCTATCATCACTGCTTCCACTAATCTACTACAATACTATCACCTACAACATTGATTTACCTCTAATGTGCTCCTACATATCAAAAACTATTCACCACGCTACCATTGACCACCATGTTTGCTTCATCCGCTCTATGTCTCTCATAGCGTACACTCAGAGTGGCTATCAATGTGGATCGATCCCAAAAACTCACCATCATAGATATCTAGGTGCGCCCTCCTCCTCGCACGATCCTAATTCAGAAAGCCCTCAGCGGTTACGAGCTCCTACGCTATCCCTCATATCACATCGGCATTCTACGTAACTGCTCCTCTCTAATAGACTAAACCTATACTTGGCTCTCTCCATATAACCTGCGATCGATCAACCGAATCTCCGTTTTCTTCTCCTCTGCAAGATCATTGCTCACTCGTCTAGTCTCCTCTCTCCTGGCAACAATAGATACAGTGGTATGCTGCCTGATCCCAGATCCTACTGACGTCCTCTACTCACTGAGTATACCAAGTAGTACCATATTCTCAAGCTCTCGCCCAACCGTCACTCCCTGCTACTGTACATCTTCGCAGAACATACCGTATCGTGAGCTATTCTTTTCTCCCCCACACATCTAGTGACATACTACACTTCTTATCGTACTAATTACATAGCTAATCTATCATCCTCTCTACATTCCGGTCCCCACATCTCGAGTCAGTCTGTGCAGCAGAACTCGTTCCACACTACTATCTTCAGTATGATACTATCGTACCGTCCATATATACTATAGCAGTTAAATAATACCTATATACTATATATATACTATACATCTTATATATATATGAGTGTATTATATATAACAATAAAATATATATATATATATAATATATTATATTATATATATATATAATGAGTATTAAATATATGATTTATAATCATATATATCTACCTATATACTGTATAATATACTATGTATAGTTATTCCGGATCACGTACTATATTATTTATAACTAAATAAATACTATAATATAATATCTTATTAATATACAAAACAAACAAGCTAATATATAATCATATATATTCTTATTATATATATATATATACTATATAATTGATACTATAAATTATATTATATATTTATATATATATTATATATTATAATATTATTTATATATATATATATATATTAATGATACTATAATATATATATATATATAAATATCTATTATATTATAATACATTAATTTATATATATATTATATATATATAATAATATATATATATCATATATATTATATATATACATCTCTTAACTACTATATATATATATTATATAATATATTATATATATATAGATATACCTATAATATATATACTATTATATATATATATATATTATATTATATATATATATTATACTTTTTTTTTTACTTTCTCGCCCCTGGCCAGCCTCCCTTTAGAGTTGCCACCTCGCGAAGATACCCTGCCGCCTCAGTCGGTCTCTTCCAAAGATCGTTTAAAATATTGATGTCCCAGATTCCTCTGGGACGATGATTAGTTGGACACTCTAGGAGGAAGTGAGACACAGCCTCCGGGGCTTGGTTGCATTTTGTGTACATACTGACATGGTCTGGTTGAGCTTAAACCAGCATTTGTATAATATTGCAGGTTTGGGAGGTGGGCACATCTTAGTTTGTCCAAAGATGATTGGACTGTTAGAGGCAGAGAGTCGAATTCAGATGTAATTTCTGGTAGATGTTCCTTTAGTATATTGTTTGGTTGTCGGTTTCTTAAATATTTTTCAGTAACGTGTGTGTATTTGCTTTGGATAATAGGTGTTGCCCTGTGGGGCCCGAATGTTGTTTAGGATTTGTTTGTATAATAAGGCTGGGGAAGATGGAGGTTGTGTTTTTTAACCTGTGTGTCTGAGTTTTTCCATGTGGGATGGAGAGGTACTCTTGTTGGTGCTATGAGGCTGTGAGGATGTTTGTGTTTTAGCGAGTTAGAAACTGTGTACCCTATCATTCTCAATATTGTTTACTATGGTGTTAATTAATTTTTGTTTCTTCATGTAAGTGTTGTTGTGGAGTTGTAGTGTTGTAACCTGTTATAATTCTGGTTTTGGATGGTTTGAAGTTTTCTATAGGTGACGCGTAATTTAGTGTTGGACGGATGTATTGTTTGTAGATGGTGATGGATACTTGTTTATTTTTGCTAATATCCGCGCTAGCCCTGGTTCTTTTTATGTTTAGTTTCCTATTTGCTGATGCTGTTATGTATTCAATGTGTTTTGTGAAGGTTAGGTGTGTGTCCAGTGTTACCCAAAGAATTTTGGGTGTTTTGTTTATTGGGATAGCTATATCGTTTAAAAATATTTGGGGTTTTGTAGTGCCAAGTTGGCGATCTATCTGTTGTGATTAGTTGTGATAGAGGACTTGTTTGGTGAATGCAGACATTTGTTGTCAGTTAGCCAAGTTTGAATTTGATTGAAGTTTTGTTTAGTCAGAAGAGTTGTTGTGTTTAGGTTCTGGCGTGTGGTGGTTATTGTGATGTCATCTGCGCTAGGTGTTATATTTGTCTGGAGGTTTGTGGCTTGGTAGTTCAGCTGTTGAAAACAGTTAAAATAAGGTAGGTTTGGCTTAGTTGACATTTTTGTTACTGATTTATTTGTACCGTGATTTCTTGTTGTTTATCTGTATTGGGCTTTCCCTCTGATAGGGAAGTTTGGTACCATCTTCTCTTAAATTGATGTGGGGCATTTTTTGACTTGCATTATTTTTGGGATTAGTTGTGTCTTGGGGACTGAATCCGAACAGGCTTGATTTGTTTATGCATTGCGTTATATAATCAGCTGTTTTGTGGTTTGTGGAAAATGGTTCCTTGAATGATTTTAAGCTTATTTAATTACATTTGGTTTCTGAAGATGAGGTATTTTGCTCTTCATGAGCAGTGGTGGTTTGATGATTTTTGCTTGGATAAATAACAGCTCGTTCTGGAACTCTTGTTATTTGGGATATTCCTCTCTCTCCTACTACCCTACTATTGTGTTTGTTTTATTATGTTTGTATGAGCTTTTCTAGGAGATTACATAGAGTGGATAGCAGTGAGATTGGACTATAGGAGGAGGAGTTTGAGGGGTCTTTTCCTGGTTTTAGTTTTGGGATGATGATTGCTCTTTTCCAGATGTAGGGAACCTAAAATTTTGTTTAATGAAACAGTGTATATATGTATGATACATGTGTTAGTTCGGTGTTACCTAAGTGTTTAAGGTGTACTGTATATTTTAGATGTTGTCAGGTCCGGTTCCTGGTGAGTTTTTAAGAGTTTTTATTGGTGTTTTTTTTTTATTTGGTGTTATTTCTATTGTTTGGTCGTGATTACTTTTTATCTTCTTAAGGGATTTGAATATTTTCCTGTTTACTGGGCGGGTAAGTTTGAGACTTTGTTTTGAAAAATATGTAGCCAGTAGGTTAGCCTGTTGTTCTTTGTTTGCGCGAGTTGAGAGTTTTGATTCTATTGTTGTTTGTGTTCTGAAGGTTTTTTGTTTGAAATGTTTGAAAGTTGACTGAGATGTGTGCTTAGGTTAAGTTTGTGATTTGTGTGTTTAAATTATTAATTTGGGTTATTGTTTGGGTTATTGTGTTTCCTGTGCTGATTTTTAATTAGGTTGCGTTATTTGATCCGGATTGAGATTTTATGTGTTAGTGTTGGGTTGAATTTTTTGAGGTATCCCGAGGTATGTTTTGGCTAGCTGCTTTTTAAATTAGTGAAGATAAATTTTGGATGGCTGTATTTAATGTTGAGGCGTTGGAGATGATCATAGGTTGCATGTTGCTTTCTATGTGTTCAGAGGATTTTGTCCAGTCTGCTTTTTTGTAGTTTGTATATGTTTTCCTGAAAGAATGTTTAGTTATGTTATTTTGATATTTTATAATTATGGGGAGATGGGTGGAGTTTAGTTCTGTTTGTGATTGTAGTTGGAGTTTTGTGTGTATATTTGGTGAACGAAATGTTAGATCTGGGAATGTGTTTGATTGGTTAGATTTTTTGGGGTGGAATTTTGGTGTGGAAATTTCTATTGTTGAGAATGTTTAGAAAATCTAGATTTGGTATAAAGTGGGTTCCTCCATGGTCTGCGTTTTGGTCTTTGTACCATGTAGGGTGGTGGGCATTGAAATCTCCTCCCATTATGATTTTTGGGAGGTTTGTGATGTGTGTTAGATTTGGTGTGCAATTTCTGGAGCAGTGAGGTGAGGTATGATGAGGGATGTATAGTGTTTGTTATGTTGTGTAGCTTTTGTTGGACCATTGTTGTGAAGGATGTGTATTATGACGGGTGTTGTCTGCCTTGAAGTAATGACTGTTGTTGAGTTCGAGGTGGTGTTTGTTGCTCTATGGTAATTGAGTTATGAATAAGAGTTTAGTAGAGTATGATTTTTATTAGGACTTGTGGTGTAGAAATTGAGTCGTATCCATAAAATTTTAGTTCTGGGTGGTTTTCGAGTAGGTGTGCTTCTTGAATTAGTGCTATGTGTATGCTATGTTGTTTTAGGAAGATTTCAATTTCTTTGATTTGATTATGTAATCCGTTTATGTTAATTTTTAGTATGTTTATGCTAAATGAGATTTGTTTGTCTTGCGATATTGAGGTACTTTGGATATTTGTTTGGTGTGAAGTTGACCTACTTTATACAAGATATTTCCTGTTTTGTTGCGTAAGAGGCGGATGTTGTTGTGAAGACGGTGAGCAGTGTTTATGGATTGTCATCTCGATTCGATGTATCTCAATGCCCACTTGAATGAATTTCTTCTTCACTATTTTTCTATTTTGCAGACACGGTCACCGGGTCCCTCCGGAATCTTATTTTCTTCTCTATATTCCCCTTGTATGTCTAGAAATGAGTAAATGAAATGAATAATTTGAAATAATAGGATACTAATAATATGTTTAAATCAATAATGGAATGATATGATCACTTAATCACATAATGGAAAAGAAAAAAGGATTGGAAGTAATATACACATAAATGAGAATATAATTAAGTAAAAGTCAATCTAAATCAATGAGTGATCCGAAAGATGCTTCCACAAAGTAAAGTTTAACTATCTGGAAATGGAGCTCGACGACGCGTCGTCGCTGCTGTCAACTTCGCTCAGGAGCGTAGGGAGGTGGGAAGTGGAAGAAGCTAATAGAAAGTTTATCCTCGTGCATGCCGTTTGGAAAAACTTTCTGTGTACCACGAACATTTAAATCGACGTCCTTTTTCGATTAGAATTTGGTACCTGCGCCCTCCATATTTATTATTTCGATTCTCATCAAACTGATATTGATCTTATTCTCCACTTAAGTTTATATACTATATATATAATATAATATATATATATTTATAGTATTAGCTATAGTATATATATACTATAAACTATATAGTATATATAAAGTATACATATTATATATATATATATGTATATACTTTCTAGCAGGGATATTATATATATATATAATTATACTATATGAGTATATTAATAAATATCACCGTAATATTATTATATAAATAACTATAATATACAGTAAAATAACATGAATAAATATTATAGTAAATTTAAACATAATTATCAACTTTAAATTATAATAATACTAACTAGTATCCCACCTACCTATTATTTTTTCGAAGTATAATTCGTGCGCTAGCAATAGACCTAAATGCCAATAACGACTCCGATCGGATTTAATACCTTGCTAATTAGTATTATGCCGTATATTCTCCTGTGATTAAATCGTTGATTTATGTTCTAACACTCTTTTAGACTAAATAGTATCATTGTATTATATATTATTTAATTTTAGAATTTACGCCTATCTGATTAAATTTTAAGATGTGTACGAATATCTCACTACGCACTCTCAACTCAAAATATAATTTAATATTTTATAAATCCTATGATTTTTAATATTTTTTTTGGTGCAAATTTTACGAACTATTGTCCTATACAAAAATAATTAGAGACTTAAATGGTATGGACCTACGATTAGAACCTAAAGTATGTAAAGATGTGTAATTTATTTTTTACTTGTACTTTCATTTAAATTATAAGATTATTGATACTATGTTTTCATTTGGAAAATACATCATAATGTATAATGTGCCATTAAATTGCTACTTATATAATATAAGATACTGGTCTCAAAGATCAAGACATATAAAGAGACAGAGACGATTTATTGATCGATAAGGGTCGTTTTTGCTTTTTCGTCACTATCGTTCTTTGACAACTTGGCGATCGGGCGAATTTCTTTTATAGTGATTTGATTGATGAGTGATTAAAACTTCGCTCATAGGCTTATCTACCCTCGTTATTTTTTCAACCTACCTACAAGCTTCCGAACCTTTTATTATTCTCATTGGAACTTGAGCTGAGTCTTACATACAGCAAGAAGTTTTAAAGGGATTTACTTATGGTCAAACCCCTAGACACAACCCAAACGTAATTTATTTATTACTTCTTGACCGGTTTCGTCCCCCCATCAGTACATAAATAATAATAATCTTATTTTATTTTTGTTTTAGGTGGCCTTGTCCGAGAAGGAATACAGCCGTGAAAGTTATCTTCTTGCACTTCACTTCTTGTCTCGGATTCAGATGACTCACATCTTTTCGTTCACGGTTTTCTCCACTTTTGACACTATTTAATAATGGACTTTACTAATCCTTTTGAGTGCATGGATGCCTAAAAGAATTTAGCCTAAATAAGGGCATGTCCCCAAATTTATTTATGTACAGCTTAATCAGTTATGGTTTTGTTGAAAGCGAACAGACAAGAGTTAAAATGAGAGTAATGGAATGTCATAACTTTTAATATAAACGAGAAGAAAATGCAGTCAACACAAGATCGTGGAATTTGGTATGAGTAATCTACTTCAACTCAACAAAGAGGAAGCTGAAAGGAAATTAGTCTCTATTTCTTTTATTCTGATAAGATGAGCTTGTAATTAGGAATAGTGAGATGAATGAGCGTCACTTCCAAAGTAAAGAGGAAGCTGAATAGGGAAATGGCTTGGGGCAGCATAAAACTTTCTCATTGTTTATAGAATTTGACCGTGATCCCTCTATACGAGACCTCAATTCTATTGAGGACACAAATTGATAAGAAATGGCCTTACGTGATTATAACGCACACCGCCACCACTTTAATTTTAGGATATTTAAAGTGAGACTCACTATTCACATTGGTTTTAGAGAACTTCACTTGACTCCCACATTTGCTCTATACATACAGATCTTGAATTCGTCGCAAGACTCCTTTCACACTATTATTTCGCGGAGCTAATGTATCCCATAACGACCATAATTGATTTTAATAGGTAGCCAAATATGGTCCCCGTTTCGCTCATCGAATTTCAAGGTGAGTAACAGAATATATATATGGTACGACTACATCTACATAACTGATATTTGAAGATTCTATATATTAAGCTGAACTAATCTTTTCAAAAATGGTATATATAGGGATAAAAAAATATTTTTATACGCAGGTTTATATTAGGTCTCATTCTTTATTTAATATGATTTGTCATAGTGTTATTATTTAACTGGACAGTGCTCTTTGGTCGTGATTTGTAATTATGCATATGAGTGCTATATACCTCTCCAAAATGCTTTAGCCTAATGATATTTTTTACAGCTTTAATAGTGGATAGCCTCCACTAGTAATATTCCAATATTTAACATTTGACCGTAAAAGATTGAGTCTTTAATATATAGGTACGTGATAAGTTCTAAAGTGAAAATAGTGATCTACAAGTGACCCATAAGCTATAATGACTATTCGTAATCGCAAGGGTCTCTCATTATATTAAGTCAAACACAAAATTAAACACGTATAAGAGATAAGGTAACGGAGAAATCCACTGGACCTAAGATCTGCTTGGGATATCTTGACACACCACCGCAGTGGTGTTGGGCGGATTGTATGAAAACTAGCATGCTGAAGACAATTTATTCAAACTCCGAGAGGACTGTCCAAACGGTTAAACTCGATCTCTATATGTATTTTGATCAGATTCTCACCTGTTGCCCATAAAGACTTAGTCGTTCCATCTAAGATTTAGGTAGGATCTCTTCTAGTTTAAACCGACATTCGCTTTCTTCGCATCTGATTAGAATTTCTACGAAGCATAGGGGTAAGAACCTTTTGGTTCGCCAAAGGTGAATTTCTCTGGTGCAACCTTTATTGTGGACATCGACTAATAACCGAGGAATACCCAATCTCAAGTCATCATTACACTCAAACCTCAACACACAATAGGTTTGTGAAATACTGCCACCAAAGCGGCCACGATTTCCAGCTCTTTGTTATTCTGCTCCACCCAATTGGAACAACAGATTTCCTTCGAATCGGCATTATTATTGATAATAGGTTTTTAATCCTAACCCAATTGAAAGCGGTTCGATAACAAAGACAGCGAAGAGATAAGAGGAGGCACGCCCCAAGAAAAGAAATACAACAATGCTCCGTTACAATTCGAAAAATCTATTAACAAAGGGACCTTAGTAGCCACAGCGCAGCTGTGCAAAAGTGTGTGGATAGACCTTAAAGCTGAGTCGCTCGTTTACGTTGATTGCTATATATATGGTAATAGGACTGGCATGTTGCGCGTCTCCATATGGAAAATCATATCACCTTATATCCTCCATGTCTATGCAGCGTTATTGGAGTTCCAAATTGTCAGACAATTCGCCCTCCATTGCCTCGTAACAAATGGTATAAATGGGGCGTTGAATTATCAGTACTTTCTTTGCATTACAGGGTGTAGGGTGTCGTATCATTGCCTAAGATAAGCAAGTGTTTTGCGTGAGAAAATAATCCATTCTCAACTCTCACAGGCAAGACAGAGTATTCAGTATGATAAACACCGTTTAGGACGGGCCCCTGTAAACAAAGAATGTTGGCCATTCGCACTCCCGTTTAACTACTACGGGTACTCGCAAGCGATTTAGCGTTCGTGAACGACGGCCTGATATGATTTTAACATGGGAATCACTAATCCCGGTCATAGCGCGCTAGGTCCGGAGACAATAGGTTACGGAAAATCGTAGACTCAAAATTATACTACCGACAAGACCTCACATTATCTTTAATCTCTTTATTAATCGACAAAAACATTTGATTACAATGCTATGAAAAATAAAAATGATACCAACGTGCACAGCCGATTGTTTGAAGTTACCTGTTGAATGCAGAAGAATGTCTATTGGAAAATTAACTTAAAGTGACACGTGGACACAACCATTCTGTGTCGAAGTTGTTTATGAAGATGAAAAAAGAAACTTTAAAAAAATTAATGATAAAATTTTTAATTCGGCTATGACACATCCGTCGCCGAAAAAAAAATCATGAAACTGAAAACTGTAAGTTCAAAGATAGTAAGACAGTGGGAAATTTGAATGGGGATCCTCCCATTCAAATCAAGGCACAAACTTCTTCTCCACCATTCTAAGCCTGTTCTTGGGCAGTATTAATGAAGACAATAAAGTTTGAGGTGACAGCAGTGATGCCTGAGGGGGTTAATAGTAGATTAGTGGGAAGAGTGTTCCAGTTGACACCAGTAGAAGAAGAATATGAGAAGGAAGTTCGAAAGAAGAGGAAAGTCTTCAAGCTGAGGCTCATCTGAATATTGATCAGTCTGACCATCCTTTTGGGCGAAAATTATCCAAGAATTTGAAAAGATGATTGCAATATGACAGTAGTTAGCCTGAAGAAAATAACAGAAGAAGGGGAAGGAATCTTTCAAACCATAGAGAAGAATCGGTTTAGTTTTAGGGAGATGCCAGAAACGTAATCATGATTGCTCTTTCCTCCTTCTCGGCTCAGAGAATCTCCGGGGCAGTGAAGAAAGATACTTGAACTCTCGTAGTTAACCCGAAGCAGGAAGTGCAGTGACGCTTCCAACTCCTGTTTTTCTCCAATCAACGGAGGTCCAGGTCAGTTTCATTCAGGAGCATTCCCATTCTCCATCAGGAGTAGGTTGATGCCAAAGAATTTATGGCCACCAACATCTAAATCTATAGGACGTGTTTAGAGTACCTTTTAAAGTAGACTCGAGTACCAGAGACTTCTTTATTTCGTCGATAAACGCAATATGAGACTTAAGATAGCGTAAGAACAACACTATAAAGGAGAAATTAAGATAATGGAGACGTTATGATCAGAAGTAGTTAGAGGAAGAGAAGATATCATTTGAAATTGAAAACTCCAAAAACCTTTTACTCAGCTGTTCTTCTGATAGCGGCAAAAGTGTTGTTTGCCGAATTTGACACACCAACTACGGTCTGTCTGGAATTGACGCGGATTTACGCAATTTTTTGCGGAGGAGATGGTGTGCAGGACTACAGTAGAGAGATAACAGCAAATGAGACTCGACTGATCCGCTCCATCAAACTATCGCGAGAACAGATCACACCTGAAGATCGAGGAAATAGGAAAACGTCTTGCATGCGTGGGTTACTGAAAGAGTCCCCAAGATGGCCACAGTAACAGAATTTATCCTGTCTGTATGTACGAGTTAAGATGTCGTGGACTTTCCCTTATTATTGGCGAAGCATTAATCCTATGAGCGTTTCTCTTTTTTCTAGTAGTTGCGGATAAAAGTATTATGCGTCTATAGCGTTCACTTTATCCGTACTTTTGCGTCTTTTAAGGAGGTGGCGGCTGTATAGTCTAAGTTATTAATCCGATCATGTGAACCATAGTAAAAAGTGGCGAACATGGCGACTGTTTCGTCGCTAAACACGAACTCAGTGAGAAGCCAACTAGCTCTTCCCACCTAGAAAAATTTTGATTCACCTTCTATATTCACTTTTTCAAATCCTGGTCCCAGTTGATAAAGTTAATTCCAGATAATAAAATCTATTGTTTCTTAAAGAGAGACGTCCTAATAGACATTTATTTTGGTGCTAATTTCATCAATTTTAGTCATTTTAAGGTGATTATGCTACTGGAAATGTAGGGAAACGTCGGTCGCTGTTCGTACGATAGTTACTATAATGTTAATTTTGTGGGAGGAGTGTACTGCAGAGGATACTTATTATACGCATTCAAGGTAATTTTTTTGATAGTACATTAATTGTCCTTGCATTATTACCGTCGCAAATCATGCTATAGGGTGGCTACACTAATATCGCTATATAGAGAGGAAAGGCCTACCTGCAAAAGACCATTATCATAAAAAGGTACAGAGATTTATATGATAGGCTTTGTTGTCCGTTTGCTTACTATCGTTCTTGAATACATTGTGCTCACATCAGTGAGTATTGTTCCTAATCTATATTAATTAATGATATTTATTAAGTGTATATAAAATACTACCTGCTATTTATCAGCTTGATACTTGTTTTTTTGTATAAATCTATACATCACAGCTAGAAAACCCAACTACTATATTCTTAATCTCATTGGAAACTTTGAGACCTATTATCTCGAGTCAAAGTTTTAATAAAGATATTATTATTTATTGTTCATAAACTAGTCCCTTAGAGACATACAAACTATATTTATTTTTTGATAACTTTAAAACCCTGAGCGTGTTCCTCATCAGGTTAAATAATATTTTCATACTAGATATACATCGTTTCTCATAAAACGGTGTTCCTTCGACATCGGTAGCAAACAAGGTAATAGGACTCAAAGTTGTAAGTATACTATAATTAATCTCAATTAAAAATAGTTTATTTTTTGACTATGGATTACAAATACAAAGAAATACAATATTTATCCCCTTTAAACACTTTAATTCCCTGTTCTGATGAGATTTCAAGGAGTATTGTCCATAAAGTAACTTTCTATAAATTTATCTAATAGAATTAAATCAAATATAGGTCTATGTAGATGACTGGTAGGCTCTTACAAAACTAAGTCAATGATATAAATAAGTAGGTAAGTTAAATAATTATAATTAATATACTTTACATAAATTCAATATATATATATATAAAGAGAATATATACCTCAGATATCTATATAAGTATACAATAATTACATAAAGGATAACTCAGGATATAAGTACGTACCCGAAATACGCAAAAAGCCCTATATCATTAATAAAGATCCTTGCCTTTTAATATTAGATCTATTGGACTAGTATTTCTATATAAAATAATATATATATAAATTATGACTATAAATTATAATTATTTATATATAATGCAATATACTATTATAATTATAATAATTCTAATATTAAATTATATTTATTTACCTAGATAAGTAATTAAAATATAGCTATAATAGAAATATTAAATTTTTTATTTTGATTATTCCTTTTTCAATTTATGTACCCATAATGGCCTTGAGTAGATGGTGCACCCTTGTAGAAGAGCAACAAAATAGATACTTTAAAAAATTTGCATGCATATAGATGAATTTATGAAATAGTTTCATAAAACTTATAAAAAAATAAAATAATAGGCGAAATCGAATAATAATAATAGTCTTTCCAAAATTAAATAAAAGTGAAACCTTTCTCGAGTATATTTCTAGCAAATGTATGACGACTTCCAACCATTCCCTTCTCAGGCAACTATTCATTCTGACACCGACGCCCCTCCTAAGAATATCAATACTTGAAGTTTGAAGCTTCGACACTCTTCGTCTCTTTAAAATAAACGTCAAATGCGGATATCTTTCGCTGTAAAAAGTGTTACAAGTCTTCCTTTCTGACGTATTTAACACTGTGCCATTGGTTAAATACTCTCTCGTCTGATAGTGAAGTTTCTTATTTCCATCTCGTGTTCTTCGGGATCGTATTCTCCCTGTTCTGATGTCTCTATATCGCTGTTCGCTTCATCTTGACCTTATGTGACATTTGCAATGATTTTCAATCAAGATTGGCAAACTTAATTTGGAATCAGGCAAATGTTTTTGACTTAATTCCAATTTCAGATGTTCTTCTTCTCCAAACCAGCCTTTTGAGCATTTCTCTTACTATCACGAAAGTTACTCTGGGCCACGTCCTTGAAAAAGAAAAGGCTACCAAATATTTGTTTGTCATTTAGTGTTAACAAATACGTTCCTTAGAGTATCGTTTCTTGTACTGCAGTTAACTTTTCTGCATTTCGCTTTTTGCTTCTTGAGGAGAAAATGAGATATGGGAAGCTCACGGTTGTCACCTGCAATTCCTCTGTGGTTTTATACTGAGAGTATTGCCAAAATCTTGTCTTCACTTTGCACGACGATTCTTGAGCGAGTAGGAGAAAGAAGAGCGATCATTGGAATTAACGGAATTCTGCTCATTAGTCTTCTACTCCAGAAACCATTCTCGTTCGTATGCTTATTTTTGAAAAAGATATCCCTCTCCCCTCTTCTCTCTTATTTCTTCACTCCTTGGTTATCCATCTGTTCCATTTCGTCCTATCATCTCCTTTTTGCTTCATCCTCGGCATATTTTCCAAATAGTAAGCCGAGTGGGTCCAGTTACTGATCTTCCAGATTGACGCCTTTCAGTTTGTAGACAGGCTTCTCTTCTTTTCGAAATAAACTTCTCTTCCCTTATCTCTTCTCCTGCTTCTCGCACTTTTCCGGTGTCAACTGGAATCACTCTTCCCATTCACTCTTCTACTATTCAACACTCCCTCATGCACTCTCCTGCCTTCGTCTGCTTCTCTTCTCTTCCACCTCAGACGTTATTGTTCTTCGATATCATACTTGGCTTCCAAAACATCTCCTTGCATGTGAGGAGTTTTTCTTGATCTCTTTGGAATGTGCGGATGAGTTATCCATCGTCTCGGCGTGCGTGCTCAATATCTTTCCACTTGTTCTCTATACCTACTTTCCTCTTCTGGGTTTAGTCTCAGTTCTCTCGATACCCTCTCTCTCTTCTGCTCCAACACTCTGGAGCGATCTGTCTCTGGTCCCTCTGGTCTCCCTAAATCTTCTCTCTGTTCCTCTCATGCTCTCTCTCTCTTTTTCCTCGCCGTCTCTCCGTGCTCGTGCCTCTCTCCTCTACGTTGACGCATCACAAATTCCTAGGTTACTTCTGTCTGCTTTCCACTACTTTCCCTGACGATCAAATTTTTTATTCACTTATTTTTGTTAAAATAGCTTTTGCAGAGCTTCAAAACAACTTCGACAGTAATGGGTTTTGGTAGTCACGTCGCTACTCTCAAGATCTTAAATATCTATTCACTCGTCTTTCTCTCAATAGCTGATTTTCAGTCTTTTCTGATAAATAACCTCTGGACAATTGTGATCATATATTTCATTGCTCTCTGATGACTACCAAGTCTCTCTCTCCTTTCTGTTCTGTCCACGTACGGTATTCATTTTCTGCATTTTCCCAATAGCATTTGCTTTTGATTGACCCTCTCACAGATCTCAACTTCAACATATGTGGAATGTGCCTCACGGTTTCGGTCATTGTCTATTTTTTATTTTCTCGTTAGCACTTCTCGTTCTCTCGCTTCCTTCCGAAGTAACTTTTTAACAATGATTCTGATCCCTTCTTGTGTTCCTCTCTTCTCTCCTGCTCTTCTTCTCTCATATACTCAATCATCATAATCTTTCTGGTTCATCTTCATCTCGTTCCTCTTCTTCCTCTCTTCTCATTCGATACTCTTACGCCGCTTTCTTCTGCTGGTTGATAATAATTAATCTCTTTGACTCCCACTTGTAATAATCATTATCTGAGTTAATGTGTGAGTTCGCTCTCACTTCTTCAGACAAACGTAATATAGCAAGCTTGCGACGTAGCACTCTCAACTGTTTATTTGATTATAAAGCTTATCACCGGCATTCTCTTTGTTTTCCATTATGCAATAACTCACAATATAATACTACTTCTATCTGATTTACGTACCTTACTACTAGAACTGATTACGGCCACTTGATTAAAGGCCTTAAGTAGTATTGTGTAATAACAGATCTACGACAGAAGCAACTACCCGTTTTATCTGAGTGAACTTGCCTTGTGAATTGATGTATTTCCGAAGCTTCTATTCTTGCAATAACAGCCGAGCGAATCTTATGACCCCTGCTCATCACGAAGTACTGGATACATTCAACGCATTTATTAGACACCATTGTTTACGGCGAGTATACTCATTGATAGGGATATGTCTCGACATTTGAATCATCCTGACATGACATGGAATAACGGGGATTGATTTTTCCATTGACGTGCAAATGCCGTCCTTTACCATTTTTGCTCACGTCAACGCACCTTGTCTCCAACTACATTTTGAATGCATGCCGCTGCAAAGAACGTCCCCTTTGTTAAGTAGGAATTACTACCAACTGTGTAATTTGCGGTCCTACGAGTAAGTCTGACATGTGTATTTTCATTTCTGGTGTATGGAACCTTTTGTAACGATAGAAGGAATACAGCCTGAAAGTATATTCGTTTTCACTTCACTTCGTTGCTGCTGAAACTTAATTCAGAGACTCAGCATCAACTATACCTATAGCTCTATATCTAAAACCTATTATATATATAATTAACATATGGTAGTAGTAGATATATATAAAAGGTAATTCAATAATATATATAATATTATCAATTCAATTATAAAATAGATGTATAAGATATATTCGGTAATTGTATAGTATATATATATATATATATATACATATATATATATATAGAGGTATAATAGTATATATATATAATATATATATATATATATATATAGTTATGCTTTATATATATATATATATTATTATATATTTAAATAAAATATATAAATATTTACTTTAATTAAAAAGGTCTTGTTTAATTATATATAGTATATATATAGATATATAATATATATATATAGTTATATATTAATATATATATATATATATATATATATATAGTTAGTTATATATAGATAAGCTATTATATATTATATATATATTATATATATCATTATCTTTATATATATACTATATATACTATATATATTAATATATATATATATATTATATACCTTATAGTATATTATATATATAATATATATAGTAGTTTTATTATAGTATTAGCTTAATACTTAGTACTTATAGTATGTAATATTTATTAATATATATAATTATAATATATATTTTATACATAATATTATAAATAATTAGTATATAAATTATATTAATATTATATTATATATTTTATATAAAATATTCAATAATTAAATATATATATATATAACATAATAATACTATATAATAATTAATTAATAATATATATTATATAATATAATTATATATACAATATATAAATATTATAATATTAATATAATATAATTATAATAATTATATATTAATATATATTATAAATAATATTATATATAAAAAATTATATATATAAATATATATATATATATATATATATAGTATATTTTACCAGAGATAAACACCATTCACTCACGGCAGGCCCTAACCAACGGGAGGTGACTCATTTTAACGTCGAGCAGGACGAAAGCCAAGCCCAAGGAGAGAAAAAGCTCACGATTCATCTACCACCCGAATACGCAGTTGCGACCCAATTGGAGGATATCCCCTCGCTGTGTTTGGCGAGTGCCTTCCACTAGACTATTCGGGCTCTTTATGGTAAAATAATATGATAATAACTATAACAAAAACGAAATCCACCAATAAATATAATATATAATTATGACAAATAATAATTACAATATATAAAATATTATTCATATTATCTATCAATATCTTTACTACCGTCACTATTATTGTCATCTGTATTCTAATTACCATCATCATACCATTCATCATTATTATTCATTGATATTATACCACAATTATGGTTATATACTATCACATCATTATATTATCTATTTTATTTTACTTTTGTCACTTATAATTCTAAAGTTAAAATACAACCATTGTAAATATTTTAGCAAATAAATATATTTATTTGTATAATTTGATTTGATTTTAATCATTACAATTACTGATCGATTTACTAAGATTGTGACGTTATCAAAGTATCATTATGATTTAAATTGATAATTAAAACATTTAAACACCTACTATGCATATTCACATTAAGTACTTATATTATCATTATCCACTATTCATCATCTACTATATACACATTAATAACACTATCATCAAATAATAATACTGTCACCATTAATCTCATTCATATCAATAATTAAAATACACTATTCATTATCATTATATTATAATTATTAATATTACACTATGATTGTAGAAGGCTTTACCAAATCTCTAGCATACCATATATTAAGACAAGCCCTGCGTATTGAGATCTACAATAAAAATGAAGCATGATTCTGAGAGGTCAGTCAACAGACCACAGCTTACTATTCACTAAATCATAGTTTACAGTTGTCCACTTTATTAACTGAGATGAAATATTACTCATAATAATTTCAGAAATCTCAAAAGGTTCTCACAATTCCTCAACTTTTTTCGGCTTCAGCCACCAGAAAATGCGCAGATTAATTTTTCATAATTAAATTTTGAATTAATATAATTTTTCATTTAGTTCAAAATATTTTTCCGAAAAACAAATTTAGTTCTTGAAAAAAAAATCAAATATTATCGCTTCATCTTGCCCTCATAAAGCCTTCCCAGCACGTTATTCCGCTGTAAAAACACAGAATCATAGCTAGTTGAAACAACCATCTAAAAGATCTTATCAACCCCTTTCTGAGTAATCCAATGTATCGCGTTGTTTTTTTTCCCTTCCCATTTATCTCTACTTTTCATTCTGTATAATAAGTCACACCTACCTCTCCAGAGTGCTGAATCAATATATATATATATATTATATAGTATATATATATATATATTATTATATATATATATTATTATATATATATATAAAATATATATATAATTATATATAGTAGTATATATATACTAGTCATACTATTAGTATACATATATATAGCAGATCATATAGTTATATAGTAGTTATTATATATATATTATATATATATATATATACTATATATTATACTATATATTCATATTATAGTGATGCACCGATACCATGGTATGTATCGTCCAATTTTATTTGAAAAGTATCGGCATCAGTAAACTCTGCCTGATACCTATTTACCGGATACCAATCATTTTGCAACGCACCTTTTAAATTGATTTTGGTACTAGTATACTTTATTATATATTATAATATATATATATATATATGAGTTAATATAATATATATAATATATATATATAATATATATATATATACTATATATATATATATACTATATATATATATTGATATATAATTATATATAATAACTATACATATATATATATATATAATATATTATTTATATACAAACTCTCCAATGAAGTACCAGAAGCATATCAAAAATCAATTATACTGCCAACGTTTTAGTATAGTCGGGTTAAATTTAAGTATCTGTTGGTTAGTAATAATGATGTCGATAATTATTAATGCTTCACCTCGATTAAATTGTAATAAAATTAGTTATTCAATAAAGAATATTGGCTATTATAAGAACGGCTTTTGATGGCCAACACTCCTATTTAATTGTTTTCCCTCGTATCGAAACTCTAACACTTCATTACAGTTTAAGTAATTAAATTTAATATTCACAAAATATAATAGCCTCAGATAGATTATTCATTAAAAGGAAAGTGAGAAAATATTCTATATTGAACTGAGTCAGTTTACTATAACATCACAAAAATACCTCAAGCAACTATCTTCCCTTACCACTGGGCCGTGGGCATTATAATTAGTAATAGTTATTGTATTAATTATAATTATAATCTTCTTAGAAAATACACAAAAATTATAAAATAGTCAATCACTCTATTAATTCTGGATAATCGACTTTCATCTAAACGCTAAGAATCGACCTCATCCTAAAACACCCCTTTTTCGTTAGCTTTGAAGCAGGACTCTTGCCGAGTCAAAATTTTTTCTCGTTTGTGTTTTAACCGTATATATAATTATATGAGATTATATAATATATTATTATAAATATTATAATAGTATTAAATAGTAGATTATATATATATATATAATATAATTATAATTATGATAATATTTGGTTTTTATTTATGAAATATTACAAATATATAAATTATATTGTCTATACACTATATATATATATATGTACATACAAATAAATATTTAGATATGTATATATTATATATATATTATATATATATATATATGTGTCTAACATATACATTAAATAGCATAATACTCCTATATAGTATTGATAATATATTATTAGATTATAATGTAGATTATTATGCATACCTATTATAGTGTCATATTTAAAAAGTTGGTTATTTATACTATACTAGTATATTATAATTATATATATATA